>OVBJ01000291.1:0-67063 GCA_900406535.1 Noccaea bulbosa
GACATTGTACTTGGAGTGTTATTGAATGGAAATATAGTCTGTTCATAACACTTTGGCTATACAACAAGGATGCCTCCTACCATTCAGAATCATCCCAAGCATTAGAGAGTAAGAGAAACAATAGAGAGAGAGAATAAGTAGAGAGAAAAGAGAGTATTCTTATTCAAGTCTTCTTCTTTTTTTATTCTTTTCTAGAGATTGTTTGTAACTCTTTGATTAATAATAAAGTTGTGGGAAGGATCCCACCCGAGACGGTTCCGGTTAGAAGCCGGTAATTCTCGGTTAATCAAATTCTTGTGTCTTCTTACTTTTCTCAAACAAGAAACAAGCTCATATCTAAGCAAAGGCAAAGTAAAAACCTAACATTTTCGCTATTCATAAAGAACTGGAGGGCAAACACATTGGCTACTTATGAATAATAGTATGAAATACCCGTCGATCGAGTTATTCGATATAAGTTTGGTTTCGATGTTGACCGATACACGTCTCGCGTCTGCATCAAGACATAGAGTGGGAACCCACCCCCTGACTTGTTGTCCAAGGTATCCTAAATTTATCCACGTGACGTGACCCAACATATCAGGATTTTTGCTCAGTGGGCCTAAATTCACTACTGGGCCTAGAATGAGCCTTCGTGTTTTTGTTTTTCTTTTCCTTTCAGCGTCCATGCAAACATGTCATAATTTGATCAAGTTCCAACATTTTGTTTATTATGTTTATTCTAATCAAAACATCTATATTAGTCTTTGTTAAGGGAAGAAGCTTTGATGATAATTTCGAAGAAGAGAATGATATCTAAGACCTGTCCCAAGCCCAAGCCCAAGCCCATATGTCTGTTTTTAGCAGATAATCGAAGTCTAGAAAGTACGTACAACGCCTAGCTGGACTGTATGCGATTTGATGATACTTGTCTCTGGCTCTTCTTGCTGGGGCTCTCTTAGTAGGGCAACGAAGCAAGTTGTTAGCACGTGGCTGTTGATAGAAGAAGGGTAATTAGGAAAAATGACTTATCGTCAAAGTTTGTGGTGCCAACGATGAAGCCGAAAACGAATTTTCTTTCGTTTAGTTTTTAGATTCTATTTAAAAAACAAAATCGTATTTTTCTTTAGTTTGGGAATGGGAACTACAAAATCACATATTACCTATATGTGGCTGCAATTTTTACTAACAATCTTGTTACAAGAAAGAAATAGTAATTGATTAATACAACCCTTCCAACTTTGTTAGTCTGCAGACCCTATTGCAAATTATCAAAACAACTATGTTAGCCAGAATTAACTAAACGTTTAGATTTTTGTTTGATAAGGTGAAGAAACAACCTATTTTATCAACTTGCCAACCTAGTAATAAGTGAACGGACAAGAAAACTCCATAGAAAATATCCCAAGTATAGAATTAAATGTGGCGTGGTCGTGACAAATCACTACCGACTAGGTGAAGATATTTAACTTCTTGACCAAGTCAAACAAGACGCCTATGAGAACAAATTAATGTGTGGTCACCGAAATACATTGCAAATGACAATTTAGCACTGAAACCAAGCCATTGATCAGCACACTGTTTATGAATGGGTCAGCATCTTCTCTTCTATCATTAGTTACTTGCGTGTTACAATTTGTATACTAGAAGAGGTTTGTGTTTACTTTGTGGGGTTAAACACTTTATCTACGATGCACAAGTAGTGAAAAACTAACCCATCATCCTATTTTTCTTTTCCTATAAATAGAAGTTGCTCTTAGCATCATTTCCTCACACTTCTTCTCACACATACATAGAAAACAAAGTAATTAAGAGTCATGGCTAAGTTTGCTTCCATCATCTCCCTTTTCTTCGCTGCCCTTGTTCTGTTCGCTGCTTTTGGTAAGTACCGATCTTATCATATGCATGGTAACATGAATTTCATATTTTCCATTTTTTGAGATTTATTTGATGATTAACCTTTGTGAGATATATGTTTATGCAGAAGCACCAACAATGGTGGAAGGGCAGAAGTTGTGCGAGAGGCCAAGTGGGACATGGTCAGGAGTGTGTGGAAACAATAATGCGTGCAAGAATCAGTGCATTAACCTTGAGAGAGCACGACATGGATCTTGCAACTATGTCTTCCCAGCTCACAAGTGTATCTGCTACTTCCCTTGCTAAGAATCTAAATGTAAGCTCTTTGGTATACTTAGTTGTGTGTATTTTACATAAAATAAGTCCTGTGTCACTATCCATGAGTGACCTGATGACATGTACCCGATAAGTTCATGTTGGTTTGGTTATAATATAAAGTTTTATGTACCTCAAAAAGAGCATTCGGTCTATTTATATAAAGAGAGCTGCATAACACCATCTCCACTTTATGAAGAAAGTGGCTATATCTAGCTAAATGCCTAAATCAACTTAGAAGAAAAGGAGTTTGGTGTATTTTATTGTTTTTGCTATTCATAAAGAACTGGAGGGGCAAACATATTGGATACTTAGAAACTGTATGATGTAAGAAATATTTGGTTTTTTATTTATTATATTTATACTTGACTCGACTATAGAATGACATAGTGAGGCGGTCTCGGAAAAGATTACCTTAATGCATGTTCCCACTTATACTATGTCAGTTTACATGACTGATATAATGTTCCTGCGTAGCCTGTTACGTTATTATACAAAACTTCTATGCATTCTTACCAAGATATGTAGATATATCCATTATCCCCCAGAAAAAAAAAAAAAAAAATTGTAGATATTATACGTCCCTTCAAATAAACAAAATCGTTAATTAGATGGATGGTAGGAATCTTGATCTACAACCATATATACTAAACCGTTTTGAAGTTCTTGATTTACAAAATCGTTTATTATAGATATATAGGCCTTTGCTTTTTTTTTCTTCTTTTTTTTGGTCAAATAGATAGGCCTTTCTTTTTCAAGAATCTGGACTATTAATATATGGTAATGGTCCAAAACGATTTTTTATCTTTCAGATATCATAGGACAAAAAAAATTGATAACCGTATGACTCAACTTTAAAATCATACCGTTAAATTCAGGATTGTATATTCAAGGTAATATTTTAAAATCAACTTTGGATAATTTGTTAATACACTTTTTAATACTTTTTAGTATTTCCTTGAAAAATGACTCAGATGCGTTTTAGTATCCATAAAAATTCTAAAATAAATTAAAATGTACTGTACACATTATTGTTAACATATAGATAGGGGCGGATATAAGATGAAAAGTTCATACCGGATATGAAACAGGTGGAAATGGACAAGCCTACGTATTAGACATATGACCCAACCTCTCGACCATGTTTTCAGTTTTCGTACTAAGCAATGCCTTTTTGTTGGACACAA
Organism: Noccaea bulbosa; assembly: GCA_900406535.1. Lineage (NCBI taxonomy): Eukaryota > Viridiplantae > Streptophyta > Magnoliopsida > Brassicales > Brassicaceae > Noccaea > Noccaea bulbosa. The sequence continues at coordinate 3,339 of OVBJ01000291.1, forward strand.
TTATGAGCCATCTGTCATGCAAACTGTTTGCACGCACTTGTCAAACTTATAACACTGTTCTCTTACAAATGTTGAATGAATGAGAAGCCAACAAACTTCAGTCTACACCTTTTAATCTAGTAATTAACTATGTAGAACAGTTGCAACAAACATCGTAGCAAGAGGTAAATTTAACAATACTTATCAATAAATTAAGAGCAGGCCATTTTTTATATTATTGTCTGTCATATCAAAATTCTAGATATGCCGACGATATTAGTATAATAATTGAAACGGTTATCGGCCACCCATGGCATGATCATTAAAAACAAACTGTTTGACCTGAATTAAAGAAAGCTTGTAAAATCATAGAGATATGCATATATGTCGTAGTCGTCGTAGTTAAGTTTTTCGATATCTAATTGTCTTCGAATGTACGTAATTATGTATTTTATAGTTCTCCAACCATCCGGGAATACAATTCAAAGTTAAAAGGCAAACTAAAAAAGGTATATGCTTTTGAAGCAAGCATATACGTACTCATTTTTCAACGTGTGTAGTTATTAGCTGTAATTAAGTGGGGTTCTTCAAATGTGTTGTGGACCTTGTCGCTATAGCCTTCATTCGTTATGCAATATATCTCCACCGCTTGGAGTTATGAGATGGATACTTCTAAGCAAGGAACAAATTTACGGACAAGTTGTGAAGTGTGTGAAACACTAATTGAACTTCAACCGTCGGATTATGAATAATACTACGAAATAGCCGTCGATCGAGTTATTCGTTAAATTTCGGTTTCGATGCCGACCGTAACACGTCTCGCATCTGCAACAAGGCATAGAGTGGGACCCACCCCCGACTTGTTGTCTCAGGTATCCTAAATTTATCCACGTGACCCAAGAATTCAAGATTTTAGCGTAGTGGGCCTAAATTCACTACTGGGCCTAGAGTGAGCCTTCGTGTTTGTTGTTTTTCTTTTCTTTTCAGCGTCCAATTGTGTTTGTGCCTTCGTTTCAACAAAAATCATTGATGTCACTTGAACTCATGAAAGATTTATTTTATATATTTTCCAAACATGTAGCTTTAATTACAAGCAGTAGAATATATTAACAAATCATAGTGAAATAAATTTTAAAATTTTAAATACAGAAATTCTTAGTGTTAGAATTAGGTGATGTTGGTGAAGAGTAGGTAGAAGCGTGGAGCTAACTCTAACACCTTCTTTAGTTTCATTTCATATGATTGCGCTTGTTAGCTCATATGTGTAATTTGCTGGAAATTTTTGATGCATCCATCTATTGTAAGAAGAAATATAATAATGCGACCTATATAAATATGATTTGGATAAAACTCTTGCGGGGACAATTCATTACGTGTCTAATGCTCATTGGTATGTTGCATGAGAGTTGAGCACGTTCATAAAAAGATTGTTTATTTTCCTGTAATGCCGTAAAGATGAAGAAAACTCTCAAAGTATAACAAAAGACAAAATAAAAGAGACTAGATAGAAAAAAAAAAAAAAAGGAATGAAATGGTGCCGTAACACTAAGTTGCACGTTCTTGACGAGAGTCGTCCCAATCCAATGATTAATATCTCAAATTTATGCCTCCCTATAGTTTGGTCGATTATGCTTTACCTTTAGTTTTTAATCATATTTTTTTTTCTTGTTTGCTGTCTTTTGATTTTTATTGTTTTCATTTAGGTTAATTATAGTCAAATAAATAAATAAAAGTGTTGCATCAACTCTTGTGGGGACAATTCGCTCCTACTGATTCAACATTCTAGAAAGAAAATTGCATTTGTTTTGGAAAGCAAAATCTGAAACAAGTTGTGTTGTTTGCTAATTGTGTTGTATGAACCTTGCAAAGCAGGTTAAGTTAAAATCTTATTAGCCAACTCGAACAAGGTCTTCATTCTTGATAAAACCGATCATCTAAAATTATGAAACAAAATTTTTAAAAATAAAGAATTCAAGTTTAAACAAGATGGTACTAACGAATTAGGTTGATGTTTTGGTGGTACAGAAGTTGGCTATCTTATACAAATTAGAATCTAATAAGGTGATAATTTTTTTAATACATAAATACAACGAGATAATTTCTCATTCAAATTCGAATTTAAAGTGCGAAAAAGAAAAATATTAAAAAAGGTTTAAAGTGGGGTGAGTGTAAATGATAAGGTGTTGTTTGGTGTACCATTTGGCTGGCATAAGGTTGGTTTCTAAAAAGCTCATCTCAAAGCCACCAACGGCCCAAAAACCATTGAAAAACAAAGTTTTTCTTTTCTCATTCTTCTGTCATTAATCTCTCATCGATTTCGCTTTGCAATTTTGAATTTTCGGAATTGAAAAGCTTCCGAGCTCGAATTTAGGGGTTTTCTAGAGTTAGAGGAAAGGTTGTGTATTGATTCTTGGGAATGGCTGGGATTTGAGCAAAAAAAGAAGACTTTTGTAAAGTTTCCGAATTTGCGGCGGAGATGAGCGCTTCAAGGTTTATAAAGTGTGTCACCGTCGGCGATGGTGCCGTCGGAAAAACCTGTATGCTGATTTCTTACACGAGCAACACTTTCCCTACGGTAAATCCCATCGCTAAGCTTTCTTCTTTGTTTCTAATTACTTAATTAGTGATCTTGAAGCTTCTTTTGAGGATGGGTTTTGGGGGATTAAGATCTTTTATTCTCCAATGTGTTTAGCTGGTGAATTTGTAAAAATAAAAACTTGTTTCTTTTTTCCCCCCAGATCATCTGAAAATGATCCTTATAACGTTTAATACTAAGTGTGAAATCACATGTAACAAAATTGAAATTTGGTTGAAGAAATTGTTACGAAAGTTGACATTTTTCTGCAGAATTTTTATGATACTTCCATGGATTTAGGTCAAATTTGAACACTTGAGGACCAACAGTCTTGTACTTTTTTGTGTTAATGATGATCCATCATCCATTTGAATTGTTCTTGAGAACTTGTTTTAGTTAATAATTCAAAAAGGGTGATTAAAACCAACTCTGATGACTTGTTATTGACTATTCAGGACTATGTTCCAACTGTTTTCGACAACTTCAGTGCTAATGTGGTTGTAGATGGGAACACAGTGAATCTTGGATTGTGGGATACAGCCGGTAAAAATCTTTTTCTTACCACATCAAAATCTGGTTTCTTGTTTTTTGTTTTGTTTTCGTTCTGATTGATTCTTGGGGTTTGTGCAGGTCAAGAAGACTATAACAGGTTAAGACCGTTGAGTTACCGTGGCGCTGATGTCTTCATTCTTGCATTCTCTCTTATTAGCAAGGCCAGTTATGAGAATGTAGCTAAGAAGGTTGGTTTTTTTAGTTGATCTGATGATAATAGCATTTGATGAGTTGATTTTGAATTGTTTGCTTCGTTTTTTTTTCTTTCTCAGTGGATTCCTGAGCTCAGGCATTACGCCCCTGGCGTTCCCATTATCCTTGTTGGCACAAAACTCGGTATTGGCTCTGTTCTTGACTTAAAAACTATTTCTGATATTAAGAAGATGTATAATGAGGAGGAGGTTTTGGAATTTGCAGATCTTCGAGATGACAAGCAGTTCTTCATAGACCATCCTGGTGCAGTACCGATTACTACAAACCAGGTAGGTAACTCCCACAATGCCAAATTCTTTTGAGAGAAAAGTTTTTGCCAGGCGAGTTCTTGATGAGATATGGTTTGATTGTTTGTCTACAGGGAGAGGAACTGAAGAAACTGATTGGATCGCCGTGTTACATTGAATGTAGTTCAAAGACTCAGCAGGTACAACACTTATGAATCATATCTCTCACATGTCTGTTTTGTTTGAGGTTTTTGTAAAAGAGACTGAAAATGTTGGGGTTTTGCAGAACGTGAAAGCTGTGTTTGACGCAGCCATAAAAGTGGTGCTTCAGCCACCGAAGCAGAAGAAGAAGAAAAAGAACAAGAACCGTTGCATGTTCTTGTGATCATCTTTAAAGAAGAAATAGGTAACAAAACAAAGCTGAAGAAGGGAAAAAAAAAAAAAAACAGAATCGAATGCAGCAACATTGTGTATAGTTGTTGAAATCAAGGCTTGTTTTCGGTCTCTTACACACTTTCCCTTTTTTGTTGATGAATCTAATGAGTGTGTTGTTGTTGTTGTTATACTCTTGCTATGTAGACTAATCTCTTAATACATTTTCTTTTTTCTTTTTTTTGCTGTTGGGTTACATTTTGTATTTTTTAAAAACAGATGAGTTTAATTAAATCTTATCATCGCATGTAATTTTTGTTTTGTTATAAATTCACGTTTTCATTCTAAATCCGACGATGGTCCGTTCATGAGCTTTGGAAAATAACTACTCGTAGGTCTTTGTATTGGCATGTAGTTTGATTTAGAACAAAGAACTTATTGTGGTGGATTCAAAGAATGGTTTTCAGAAATTGAGGTTTTTATACACATAAAGTAACAACGAGAATAAAAATTACAGAGGGTGTCTCCATTTTGGTCATGGACGGAAAAAGGAAACAAACATGTGTTTATGTATACACATCCTTTTCACCAATTTCTTCCGAAAATCAACAAAAACCAAAATCCAAAGGATTTTAACCTCTCTATGGATTTGATCAGGACACAAGTCACAACCTGATGAGGTCGTATTTGTCACCCATCAAGCCACCTTTCTGTTTTTGGAACCTAATGTAACGCAATGTACTTGTAAAGAAAGGATCCGAGTGGATTGTTGTGTTACCGTTGTCACTTTGCATCTCGGTGTTGATTAACTCAATGAGAGACTGTATATCAGATGGAGTGATATGTGGATTCCCTTTCTCAAAAAAGTAAATGTACCTGTTGTATACAAAAAAGACCACTATTAGTAATGAATCAGTGTCGGATGTTTTTGTTTGTTTGTTGTTCAAGTATACTACTGACTTGTTCAAGATTTCGACAAACAGCGTAACTGGTCCGCTGTTACCTCTGGTTGCATTAGCCATTTGTTGAGCTGCGTTTGCTATCCTTAGTGCGCGTCTTAAACAGAGAAGAACTCTGCAGCATTTTTGAAGATTCATGATAAGTCTTCTCGGCGAATAATAATGAATTGAAAACAGAAGTATGAGAGTAATGAGAGAGGAAAATCAAGTACCTTTCTCCATCTTTGATGCCATCGAGATCATTGACCCAAAAGAGGTGAGAGCATGCATAAACCGCTCGACATTGGTCAGGCTTCTTTAGAAGCCTTGCTGAGTACTGGTCACACAGGAAGATTCAACTTTATATGTATGCATAAAAAGTTGAGAAGAAAAAGGTTTTAAAACGAGAGAGTATTGGCAAATAAAAAGTGTACCCCGGTTGCTTTGTGTGTCAAGGTGTCCCTATTTTCAACGCCAAAGACGTTGATCCTTTGCAAGGTTCCAACTATCAGATGAATTGCAGTTACCTGTGCTTTCGAGTCCTGAATATAGTAATACAACGCACACAAGAATTTTTTTTTTTTTTATAAAAAGATTAAAGTGATGTTGCCATTCTCTGCTTGCCAAAAAAGTTTCATACAGAAAGGAATAGAGAAAATTACCGCAATTTCTTCCTCGTATAATATGAATGCTTGGGTGAAAAACTCATAAGCAACAGGCTCAAGATCACAATCACTTGCGGCCTGATCATAAATCCAAAATGAGACAAAAAAGAAATTGAGAACTGAGATCAAGACAGATATCTGGAGTCTATAGATTACCTCGGCGCACTGGAGGTAGAGCCTTAGAGCCAGTTCAGGACACGAAACTGAAGAAAGAACCTCGATTGTCTGGAACAAAAAGCACATGTTCCATGGATTACAAATGGGTATCCAGACTCAGTGAAGTAATACATGTTTCTCTTTCTTAGATGAATGACGAAAAGAAAGTAGAACCTGGCTGAGAATCTGAAAAATCCTCCTCGGGGTAGCTGGGTCATCTTCTCCAGTTATATCTCCACCCTGGGATTCTAGCTGCCTGACCAACTGTGGCAGAAACATAGAAGCAACTCTCAAAGTCAGCTATTTTTATTAAATCAGAGAATCTAATCCCACAAGAGTGATCACGTCAAAATGGTCACACTCAAGGAGCTGTGTTAATAAATGTTATCATATGAGAACGCATTCAACATAAGTGTGCGCATATGCTAAAACGTATAATGTACTGTATTTCAAGTAGATATACACACATAAAAGCACGTTATATGGAAAATAAGAGATATACCCTGAGTGCAGAAAAAACAAGCGGAGGAACAGTAAAAGGCAGGCGCCGAGGTCCTCCTGTCATAAGATGCTTTCTCACAACACATATAATCTGCATATTAAAACTCATTTCAGAAATTCGTTTAGTCATAAGAGATGGGGCTAAAGCCGACATGCAGGTCAGTTTAGAGATGCAGGCAGCTTCAGGGGAGTGGAGACTGGAGAAACAGACTCAGATGTACAGTTCCAAAGGATACAAACCAAATTCAGGTTAAGTGAACAAGTCACTGTAACAATTCCTTGATGTACTAAAATCATGGGAAGAGAGCACGTCCAAAAACAAAATGCATATAACTACTGAACCGAAAGTTGAGTGTTTGTATGATGTTTCACCTTTAGCATCTCTTCTGGTTCTTCATTATCAAGCATATGTATCAGTCGGGCTAATGAATTTTGTTCCTCCTGGAAATCCTCCTCGTCAAGCTAAAGACAAACACAGAAAGTCCATGAGGACCAAGATGTTAGACTAGAGCTGACAAGAGATGCTCATTCGAAACAACGTGGCTAAAACCAAGGAAAAAGTGACAGAACCTCCTCTGTGTCGGTTCCATCCAAATCCTTAATTAGTCCTTTTATCAATTCAAACAGCACCTCAACCTGGTGAAGCACAAATTCGCATATTCTTACAGTAAGTCTTCATATATATACGTCTTTAATTGACGAAAGTAGTAAGCATACCTTATCAGCAGTTGAAATACACGAATCGTTTTTCATTATACTTTGAATAATTAGCATTGCCATTACTTTATTCGTTCCATCATCAAGATGTTCCATGACACGTGGATAGTTTGACAGTGTAAGAGCTGTAACTATGTCATTGTATTTTTCTAAAGGAGCACTCAGAAGTGCAACAACTTGTTTCATTGCACGGGCGTCCTCCAGCTTGGGCACACTGGAAAGCTTAACTACACATGCTCCCTACAAATTTTGGGATCAAACGTTAGTTTAACACCAGCGCTATACCAGATTCAACTAATCATAAAACCTAAACAACGTATCATACACTATTCACAATGAAAACTATCTGATTCTGAAATGGAATAGGATTACATAACGTAGATACAAGCTACAGAGACAATATTAATTATAACACAAATTTAGGAAGGATGGCCACGGAAGAAACCATACCAATACTTGATCCACATAGTCAAGCCGATCAGGGTGAACTCGGAGTGTAAAAGTCAGAAGAGAGACAAACAGAGTCATAGCTCCACCAATAGGCATCTCAAGCTGTGTATCTATCACCTGCAGCTCACACCAAGTCCACAAGTCATATAAATGCATTTTAAGAAAAATAGAGCATCATATGCAGGAGGCTCGAAGCACGAAAGACTTGAAACACTGAGGGCATTGCCCTGCAGAGCTTACAAGAACTGAGGCAGTTGGATTTCGATTGGCAAAAAGAAAGGTTTTGAGATAAAATTAAACTAGATGCATCATCCAGAGAGTTGATAGCTTGAATCATAGGACTATCTATTCTAAGGGACGTTGTGTTTCAAAAATAACCAACAACTGAAAGAAAATTTCATTTGTAATAAGTTTTCCCTTTAATGGAGCCAACCTTTCCAATTGCATTGCTCAATTTAGCAAAAGCTTCCACTTGCAAAAATTCGTGTAACACCTGCCCAAAAGTATAGAATAAGCAAGGAATTTCAGTAACATCAAACAAAGATAAAAAGGCAGGCAGATAGCTCAATAGACACTTACATCTAGACTTGAGGCAGCATAGTTTGACAACCGATCCATCAGTTGAGTTAACACTATCTTGGTGTCAACTGTTGGCTGACAAAATATTTCTTTAAGTCATACAATTGCAATGGAGATTAGGAAAGAAAAAAATCTCTGATTGCTAGCCTACCCACCATCAGTTGGGTACAAGCAGCCAATAGAGTCTCAAGAGTCTGCAAATGGTACTCATCAGGAAAGACTTGAATTATGCACTCCATCAGATAATACTGAGCCAGCTCATCTTTACAGTTGACGACCTATTCAAAGGTTTCCAGATATATCAGATTATACAGCAACCGAAGTCTATCCATGCCAAAAGGAAACTGGTGGTAGATGCAAAGATGATCTTTTGAACCTGCTCTAAGACCCTCGGAAGAACGGTCTCTTTGTACATCTCAAGATCAACACCTTCGATCTGTCCTAGAACGTGCAGGTTTTTTCCAACCTGAGAGGAAAACGTTTAGATACAACTGATTGGGCAGCGACGTGGTAAAATAGGGTATTTGATAATTACAAGATCACGTAGTTGGTTCCTCTCTTTCTCCTGCTTTTCTCGAACTGTTCCAGGTCCCTGCAGTCCAAGGAACACCTCATCTCAGGTTCACCAATATCAATGATTCACAAGCACCACAAACAACCTGCATGACCAAAAGCATGCTCTTTCATGGTTCATTTATGCTTCAGTCAGAGGCATGCTAGTGCAGAGGTGCTATGCGTATCTAATCTTAACTACCATCAACCCTCTTCTCAGATCGAAAAAATTCACCTGGTGCTGCATTCGAACCCAGAGCTTATTCATCTCTGTGAAATTCTGTAGCACAAATTCCACAGCATCCATCACAGTGTTCGCATCTCTGCAAGAGAAGTTGCAAGGAGAGTAAACAAACAGCAACGCACCCAAAATTCAAAGGAAACAAAAGAGAGAGAGAGAGAGAGAGAGAGAAAAGCATAGTTACGACCCACCCACCCTTCATAGTCTGAGCCAATCTCCGGTAACTTATCCCTGCTCACTTGTGCAAGATAACTCCTCAAAAAGAGCCCACGAATTGGATGTTGAACACCTCTACACATCTCCACGAGATCCTTCAGAACATCCTTAGAAGGAGCCTGCTTGCTTTTGATGTAAACAGACCCTACTGTACATAGCAAATACCTGATAGAAAAAACCATTCAGCAAGACGAATCAATGCAGAGACCAAGAGAAACATCCATTTTCTAGTCTAATCCCATAACTGTAGTCCAAATTTGAGACTATCAGATCCTAATCCGATCACGAGAGATAGAGAGTAGCTCAACGATGAAAACGAATCGAAAATCATCTGCTTACATCCTGGGTAAGATGTTCCCGGCATGTTGAACAAGCTCATACAAATCCATCACCGGTAATCCATGCCTGCTCTCGTCCTTGAAGAAAACCTCGAGCTGCCTCAATTGATCGAAAGCTCGCATATCTAATTAGCCGGAATCCGAATCAGAAGAGAAACCATTAGAAACGGTCAAACAAGCAGGAAATCGAGAGATTTTTAAGTTGTGGAGATGGGGAATCTACAGAGATCGTAATATTTCTGAGGAGATAGCTTGGACGTGCGGAGCTCCGAAAGCATTAGAGCAGAGTACTTTAGGACTTCTCTGAGATTATTCGCGTCCTGGAGAGAGACCAAGAGCAAAAAAATTATCAGATCAAAAGAGAAATAACTCGTCGTCGGAGAAAAAAGCTATGAGAAACGGACCAAGGCGCGATGCATGAAGAAAGCGTTGTGCTGGATTCCGGCGATTCCTTCCGCCAGCCACTTCTCCTCGTCTTCTACTCCGGCGAGCGTCCTCATCCTCTCTCTCTCTCTCTCTCTTCTTCGTCCCTGTGTCAGCAGTTTTTTTTTTTCTTTTCCAGTTGAGCGCACGAATAATAGACTTTCAATTTTATTTTATTTTTGCTTTTTTGTTTAAATCATTATCACAATCTCGAACTCAACGAGATATGTTTTGTTTTTTGTACTTTTTTTTAATTAAAATTCCTAATCGGTGAAACTGAGTGGTTTTTTCTTGCCTGATGAGACTAAAAATGGTTATGAGCATTGAATAATGTTTTCACATAGTAAAACCAACAAAGTTTTTGTCACTTAAATAGAATACATTGAACACTAAGTAGAATTTTCGCCCTATATGTTTTGCTGATAAAACTCATACAAACCTACATCATTTTTTTTTTTGGTTAATAAAAAACGATACCATGAAAAAAATGATATGTAAAAACATTCGCTAGTCCATTAAAAAGGTATTGATCACAGAAGACGCTCCAGGTTTGTAAAAACATTCGCCAAAAGTACTATTTGCAATTGCGAGAAGTGTCACGGAAGACGAGCGATACTAATCATAGATAGCTCAAGAAGGACCGTGATGGCTCCAAAAATCTGATCAACAATGAAACAATTGCAAATAATTAATTGTCTTTTAAGATGAGACCTTTGGCTTATTTGTAACTTATCATATTGATTTGAATCGTATATTCATGTTATTGAGATTCTTGATAACGTACTATAACGCAGATTAGTGTCCCAGAGCAACCGAAGTGAAAAAGTAGAGCCATATCATCAAAATTGGGTTAGATTAGAATTGTTGCTACAATCAGTGTCACTGTACAAGTCTAAAAGCTAAGCCTACTAGCTAGATCACAAAAAATGGAACATTATAATGGGACTGTATACGGTAAAGAATAAATCCCGACTTCAGACAGAAACTGAGCTCTAGGCCAAGAGGAATCTCCATGTCTATGCAAACTCATGTTCATGTCTTCATCAATCTTAGCTGCTACTTTGGGATTACTCTTCTCTTGCGCCCTATTCCCAAAGAGCCAATCATCATCGTTCGTAGAAGAATCAACCTCCATGGCAGGAAAACAAATGGAGGAAGGTGGAGTCCAATCATCAAACAATGCATTGTACCGTTCTTCTTTGCTCGGTCTGTGTTTTCTCTTTTTCGTTTCAGCAATCGCAACCGCAGAAGTTGACGGCAGATTCTCTTCAGGCACAGGTACTTCCGAACACGGGACAAAACTTGTTACCACATCTTGCCCGACCTTCTCACTTGACTGATTGAGAGACCCAACGACGGAAGTGGAGCAGACGAGAGTATCTTCTCGGGGCAGACAAGGACTTTCAGACTTTGGTTTCTTGAAGATCAAACGAATCCGTAGAGGCTTACCAGCTACAGGTGCAGCTGCAAACACATGTGCAAAATAATGTTAATCAAGCAACTACACAAGTTGACATGGAAATCTTTGAGAGTCTATTAACTATATTGATACAAACCTTTGACGAGACTCTCAACAGCCGGAGGAGAGTCTTCTCTTTTCCTCTTCTTACTATTCTGGCTTCCATCAGAATCATAACCGCGAAGGTTTTGAGGTCTCTCAAGCTCTTCGGTCAAACCACTCTTCTCAAGCTCAGACTCATCTGACACTTTCTTGGAGGAAAGAGATCGTTTTTTGTGAGATTTCGATTTCTCGTGCTTTTCTTTCTTATGTTCTCTCCTCTCCTTCTTTTCCTTCTTCTCTTTCCGGTGCGCCGTTTTTGAATCAAATTTGATTCTTTCAATCTTTAATCAGAACAAAGGGTTTTTTCAGACTAGAGGTTTTAAAGGATTTGGACCAACCATCACACTCAATAGAACAAGAAAATATCTAATGAAGCCCCAGTAATACAAACATCTCTAGACCTATTCAATACAAAAACAATGCAAGCTTACCTGATTCTTGAAACCCCTTTTGATACCTAATTCAACGAGTAAATAAGATTATGGATAACCTAATATGCAACTACATGATAATTCTATGGTTTACATGATTCAGAGGATACACATACACTAGCCAATTAGCCATACCCACAAGAAGGACAACCAAAACCAAAGATTTCAAGGTAAAAAATCAGATTCCCAAAACAAAAAAAACGGCGTGATTAGATTTAGAAAACCGCGAGATTGAATCACAATCACAAAAATACTTAAAAGCAAGAAACCAGATTCTGGGGCTCAACGAACCTTAGTCGAATCGACCAAGTTCTGACAGCTCGCCTGGTTCCTTGCAATCACAAGCGGTGGCATACTTATCGAATCTGGGGATTATTGGTGAAGAGGAACGGTGTAATCTACTCAAAAACTCGACAACCCGGTGACTTTTTATCTCGATTTCGCCCCACCCAAATTACGGAGGAACCCTAAAAATTATCGACCTAGAGATGCAGAGAGAAAGAGAAGAGGCTAATCGCGATTAGGTAATACGATAAAAAATCAAGGGTGTGAGACCCGTATTTAAAGACGCAGATCCACCGACTCGGGCTAAGTCGGTCACGCGTAGGCCTTTTTCCGTAAACCTAATTGCGAAAAGGAATACATCGTAAAAGGTTATACTAGCAAATTACTATCATCATTAGGCTCGGTCTAAGCCTCCGGGTCAGCTTCGTCTTTTCGACAAAGACTCTTTCACCCTTTGACCTTTTTTCAGCTAACAAAGAGGATTTTTCCGTAAATTCCAACTACAGAAAGAAAATCTCCTAACACGGAGGGGTATACTAGTAACTTACCAAGACCAACAGGCTCGGTCCGAACCTCCGAGATTGCTTCGTGTTTTCGAAAACGACCCTTTCACCCCTCTTATCTTTTTTTTTTTAATCCCAACACGAATAATGGGCTTTACATTTGTTTTCGGCCTTTATAACTCCATTTTAAAAGGCCCAAATATAATAAGCCCGTTTCTCGAAAAGATTCCGTTCTTCGCAACTCATTCAGTCTCTTCCTCCTACGGACGCGTTTGTTTTCGAACGTTCGCGTCTCTCTGTTTCAAACTTGTATGTCACCTTTAAATTGAACACACTTGAGACCTAACAAACCAGAGTTTCTTGATCGGTTTTTTCTCACACACTTTCTTGCATATACATTTTCCAACAAAACCAGATAAAAAACAAGAGACTCTCTTCTTCTTCTACTTTTTACTACAAAAAATGCGAGCGATCAGAGAGAAGTTGTCTTTCGATGCTTTCTCCGGCGTTGGAGTAATTTCACTAAACCCAACAGCCTCTCTAGGCTTAGTCGCTCCATACCATCAACAAGCACGTGACATCAACCAAATGTTACGGGTACGTACCGGTCACTATCTTACTAAATGATCATTCCATTTTTCATCAGCATCTTCTACAACATTTTAAGAATTTCTTAATGATGTGCAGAACGATGTGACAAGAGAACTGTATGATGAATTTAAGCGTCTCGAGAACAGAGCCGTGTATTGTCTGAGAGAGAAAGACAAAGTACTCGAAGAAGCGACCAGAAAGAGCAGAAAAATGGAGGATTCTTTGATGCAAGCCTTAGCGGATGTGCATTCTTTGAAGGACAAAGAAATCGAAGAAGCGAACAGAAAGAACAGAGAGATGGAGGCTGCTTTGAGGCAAGCCTTAGCGGATGTTAATTCTTGGAAGGCGGTTGCGAATCAACAAACCGCTTTGGGTCAAGATCTTGCCAAAAGGCTGTATGATAAGAGGAAGAAAGAAATTGCGGATAAGAGGATCGCTGAGGAGAGATTTGCAGAGGATGCTGAATCGTCTACTGGTGAAAATGGAGATGATGATGATGATGAAGACACAGCATGGACTCGGATGTTTAAACGACGTTGTCTTTGAAAATAGGCGGGATTTATGTGTTGTTGTATTTTAGACACGTGTGTAAATTCCTCTTTGCCCACGTGTTGTTCAGTGTTCTGTTCCTATTTTCTAAATAAACAAGAAGTTCGATGCTCCGAACTTCTTGGGGGAGAGAAAATTTGCTTTGTTATATAATTTCTTAAAAAGTGTTTTTACATTTTGATATGTGGAGGTTTCTTTTATAAGTACATCAATGTTATGTTATTCAATCACGCACCGTGAAGATTCTTCTTAATACATGAAGAGATCTCTCATTTTTGGACATTTGATACTATAGTCATGAAACATCAGTGATCCATCTACTTAACAATAGTATACAGATAAAAGTAAAACACATAGAAAAGGTAAGTTAAAACATGATTAGTAATTTTGTAGTTGTTGTTGCAGTAGTCGTGAAACAAAAAACGGCCCCTGTTATAAGCTATAATGAACAAAAAAAGAATTTGGAACAATCAAACCGACATGAATATCAGACAAAACGTTTAAAATATTTGTTGATAGTAATTTTGGCGATTTTCAATATGTATGAACAGCAGAAGGCTCATAACTTGGTTATCAAATTACTTTGGGCCATTGATGCTATCCGTAGATAACCCAGTACATTGTGGGCTTATAACCTTTTTAATGGGCTATAATTGCATAAAAGTTTGGGCCGGTTTAATTCTATACTGTCGATACGGGATGAGTCAAATGTGTCGTGTCTATTGTAAAAAAAAAAAACAAGACGGAACGCATGTCACATGTGTCATTGAATCTTCTTAAACAGTTCCTGATATTTACTGGATCAATGCACTATGTTGTGTACTACTGATGGAACTTTCTATGTTTAGATAAGGAGTATAGTAGTATGATTTAATTAACACACATTAACTTTGTCTACAAGCTGTTCAAGTGGAATTAAATTCACCGTGTTGGTTCGCTGTAAAGTAAAGTGTAAAGTCTGTGATTAGGTTGCAAAGTTGCATACGCATATATGACCTCTTAATTACAGATCCAATCTTCGGTATATGTCTATATGAAGAGGAAGAGACATATATATAAATGCACAGCTGTTAATTGTTGTATTGCGTTACGTGGATATGATATAATAGCATCATATGATTGTAGTATTTTATATGATATAATAGCATCATATGATTGTAGTATTTTATACTTTCTTCCCCCAATTTTTAATATCTTACTTACGTGGATATGATAGAGAGTATCATATGATTGTGTTTGATTAAATGATATGATATACAGTTATAGAATAGTGTAAAGATTTTTAAAAGAATAGAAGCTACTCATTCTTCAACGTTTAGAGTACCAAACTGTTGATGACGAACACGAAAAAGAAAAGTAAGTACAGTACTTGACTGGTAACGATTGTTATCACGGGCACTTCTTTAATTATTGGTTAGGCTTTTATCTATAGCTGTTTTGATAAGACAGAGATATACATAGAAACTTGTTACGTGTTTATAACCTTATTGGCTCAAACGTTGAAGTATTTATTTCATTATAATTTTTGAAAACTCAATTTGCATTTACTGCTCCAACGGTGAACTGATTGTAGCATTGTGGGTCCTCTCAAAATTAATACGGAAGATCATGCTATCACCTAATCTCGATAAGACCTTGATTGAATATGAAAGCGCATAACCACGTGGTGACGTCGACAGTCATTTAGAAACAGTTTATCTTCCTAAATATCGGTTATAATTAAGGTTTCCGTTTATGCGACCAAAACCATCATTTAAACGTTTAAAGCCTTGATTGTTTGTGGCTTTTGCAATAGTTTTTGGTTTTTGTTTTTCCAAAAACCACTTTATTTTCTCCGATCAAGATTTCCTAAAACTAAGGAAAACTAGTTTTTGAAAGTAAATTCCAATTTGTAAACAAAAACCAAAATCTATTTTTTTGGGGTTTTTCTCTTCCTTTATTCCTTGTACGTGAGATATTATTTTTTTATATATTTTTAATATTTTTAGCCATTAATATTTTTTCTTAACACTTACATTTCATGCTTTTGTAAGTTATTAATAATTATATTTATTTATTCTAATAACTTTAAACAACTGAAAAGAAACAATGTGGTTATTTTTTAATTATATGAAAATATCTATGTGTATTTTGATTGATAAACTTTTAATTAATACTTATAATTTTTGGTGAGTTATTATTTTTATCTTAAGGTTTTATATTTTATTTTAGTAAGTTCTAAATGCATAAAAACTGAAATAAATAAAAAACATTGTTTTACAGGAAATACTGTTTCTTATTAATAAATTTATATATTTACTTTAGAAGTTTTAAATACTTAAAAACATAAAAATATATCTAATATAGTTTTTTATGAGAAAAATATATAGACAAAAACCAAAAACTAAATAATCCACCATTCAAGTTTTTAAAAAACTAAAATCTACAGCAAAACCAAAATCAAAAACCAAAATCTAAAATCAGAAACTAAAATCTAAAAACTATAATTCAAAATCTAAAAACCAACCAAACATTCATGACCTAATTAATCTATAAATCTATTTTGACTAATGTTTAGACGCCCGATTAGCAGGTATCATTAAAAACCGTATGTTAATAATTATGAAAATGACGAACATAAGAAAAAAAGATTTGCTAAGAAAAAGAAAAAAAAGGCTTGCAAGTGTTTAACAATAAAATAGAAAATAGTAAATCAATGAAATTGTGAAAAAAAAAAAAAAAAGTAAATCAATGACTAATCTATAAATTAGGAGGCTAACTCTATTCGAGTAGTATGAACGAATATTTGAAGTAGGTGTTACATTATTATTTTAATTATATAAAATCTAATTTTAAAAATTTCTAAATTAATTTATATGGAAAAAAGAGATCTAAAACATCAATAATTGTAAAACAAACTAGTCAGAGGATCTCTATAGTCTTGCAGTAATGTCTATACGTCTCAAGGAATCTATATATATAAAGTTAAACAAACTCTCTTCTTAGGCTGCCACCTCAGCAATTAGAAATTCTATAAATTTGACACATAATCATATTATTTGTTATATTCAAAGTTATTTATTAATGTATTCTATTTTTATTATTAAACTTTAATTTTTGTAATAAATATCATACATTAATCTAACAGGTTTAACTAGAATTTGAAAAGTCATTTTGTTTTATAACATATAACTTATATATTCATCTTAAAAAACTATAATTTCATAATTTAATTTTTAGATTTCTATTTATAAAAGTTTATCAAAGTATTTATTTACATCAAATGGGTAAAATAAAATATGAATAAGACTGCAACATAATATTCGAGACATAATAATTGACATACTTGGTTCTCTATTATTATACTTTAATTATCATAATAATTATCATCCATTAATATATTAGTTTTAACAAGTATTTGAAAAAATTATCTAAAATAAATCTTATGTATTGATCNTTTAACAAGAATTTTTAAAAAATTATCTAAAATAAATCTTATGTATTGATCTACAAAAACTAAAATTTAATGGTTTTTGTTTTAGTTTTGTCAAATTTAATTATATAGTTTTATAATATTTATGAAACGAGACGGGATGAAACATGACAGAAAGGAATATGATGGGATGGGATGAGAAAAAAAATGGGATGGGAAAGAACATGATGAGAATAAACAAGAAGTAGTGAGATAGGACGAGAATGAACATAACAAAAGGGGAAGAAACAGAATGAGACAGGATGGGAAGAAATAGGACGGGAAAAAACAAGAAGTAATGAGACATGATGGGAAAGAACATAACAAAAGGAGAATGAATGGGACGGGGACAAAATAGGATGAAACGAGACAGGATGGGACGAAACGGGATGGGAAGAAATGAAACAAGACGTGACATCAAAGGCGGATCTACATGAGAGGTAGGGTGTTCACCTGACACACCTAAAATAAATATATTTTTAATTTGTTAGCTTATATTTAAAGTAGATTGTAGCTCAGTTAGTTAAAATCCCTTCCCCTAACACCCCTAACCCGAGTCCGCCATTGCGTGACATGACAGGAAAGGACGAAAAGAAGCAGAACGAGAAGGAATAAACAAGATGGAGCGAACAAGACGAAAATGAACGAGACAGGACGGGACATAACAGAACTTATACCCATAATTTTTATTTAATTACTATGCGTATAATATTTTTGAAACACAAAATTAAAATACAAAATTTGCTATCGTCAATACTAATAATGTAAAATTAGCGCGGATCATTGCCTAGTGTATTATATAATTAAATATCTTTTATTGCGGCAATACTTAGATTGGATCCAATAAGTGTTAGTAAAACACTAAAACTTCGGCTAGCGACCGATAGTGGTAACTGGTAAGTGTGTGTAATATATACTTTTTGATAATGGTGTGTATAACTTTTTTTTTTTTTTTTTAACCGTGGAGATTTTTAAAGCTTTCTAGATCTAAAAACTAATCCTACTAAGCTTTGTATCTGGATATGCGTTATCCCATCGTTAAAGACACGGTTAGATGGCTAAGCGATTTGAACCCAGGTGACATACTCATAGCCGTGAGTTTATTACTACTAGACGAAGGTGACTTGGTTATGGTGTGTATAATAGTATAATACTCCAATATATATAGAATTCGGTAAATCATAAGAACTGTGTATATTGGTTTTTACTTTTTAGTCATATGAGTTTGTACATCTACAAGACTTAATTGTCTCTTTAACAACCAAATATAGAAAATATTATTTTCGTACGCAAACTGGAAGTGACAGTAATTTAAAGTTATATCCTCCTGTTATATATATATATATATATATTTTCTGAAAAATTGTTGAAAGAAGGTGACAGCATTTGCGTCTCTCAATTTCACTTCCATGTGTATAAGTGAAATAAATAGACTCCATGATGGTAGATATACTACTTTATTGCCAATTCGTATCTACTATCTATTTAAGGAAATTTCAACTTCTTTCTGGGTTTCCCATTTTTACTGGATAATAATTCGGTGGGTCTTTTTTTTTGGTTTTTTAACAATAATTGGGTGGGTCTATATATACAAATTTACTCTCTGTTTGCAATTTGGGAAGGTGTATAAAACACAATACTCATCAGAATTTTTAGATTTACTAAATTATACCTAAAAGAAAATGGTTACTAACAGAAGCCTTTACAAATATAATCTTAACTTACATTTAAGATCGGATTTTCCAAAATAAAATAATAATAATTTAGTGGGTAAACAAACAGTTAACATTCGTCCCACTATACCTATGATTTCTTTTTGCTAAGAAAGTAAATCTCATATTCCCTCTGTTCCTTAATAGTTGATATTTAAAGAAAAATGCATATGGACATTATTTGGATGTATCTTGACTCAAAACACATCCAGATACATCCAGATACATCCAAACATATTTTTCCTTAAACATCAACTATTAAGGAACAGAAGGAGTACTAATGATGGAAAAGGTTTTACAAATGTACAAAACCTATTATATACAAGTGATTCCTTGGCAATAAAAGATGAAAACAAGGAAACACATGGTTAAAGTCGGGTTACAAGATCAGGAGGCCAAAGACCCACTAATCCTATGTTTCTTCAAGAAAAGGCTACGCATAAAGATGTTGGATATCGAAACATAGGAGACTGAGACTGTTGTTTTTTAAAAAAAAATAAAAAAAAACATAGGAGACTGATTTTATTATCTACGTACCGTTTTGGAATAATTTATTTTATTTATTCATATTTGAGTCAAACATATCAAAAGTTTGAAAGAAGGTTCATAGGGATTTCGGCATTTGATTGGAAAAGTCTCGTTGTTAATCAAAAAGAGTGGTCCTCTAACCATAACACGTTCTGAGATATTAGAATAACATGTAGAGAAAAAAAAAAAAAAAAAAAAATGTCAATGTCTTCAATTAATGAGAACAAAAAAAAAAAAAAACCATACAAACACGATACATATATGAATATAAAAATATATATACATAGGAAATTAGAGGAGGACTATTTATATTCATCGTTCTAAGCTTTCAGAGAACCAAGTTTTTTTTTTCATTTGATCATTTCACACATACACACTACAATATATACATCATAGCATTAGCAACTATGGAACAAGGTCGTTCTGTTCATCACATCATTTCTTCTCGTTTTCTCTATTCTTCATCGATACTATGGTGTAGTTTCGTCCTCATGTCCCTGTTATTTACGACAACTACAAATGCTTTAGTGAAACTTCCGGGAAACGCGTCCTTTCCGGCGATCATAGTGTTCGGAGATTCAATAGTCGATGCCGGAAACAACGACGATATGATAACGGAAGCTAGATGCGATTATGCTCCTTATGGTATTGATTTCGACGGTGGAGTTCCTACCGGGAGATTCTCCAATGGCAAAGTCCCCACTGATATTCTAGGCTAGTTTACCTCTACTTATTTCTTTTTCATTTTTTCTTCGTTGAATAATTTATTATTATCATTTTTTTGTAAAAGGATATATAATTTACTAAATTGTTACAGTACCATGCATTATATATTTATTGGATAACTATATATATATACCGATCATTAGCTAGCTGATTAAGGACTCGCACCCCATAAATACTTATACTTTACTCTAAAGTGATGTGTACAATATAAAGGTAAAACACGAAGTTCCAACTTGTCATTAAACTACGTTACGTTTTAACAATTTGATTGTTTTTACAGCGGAAGTATTAGGGATTAAACCAAATATACCAGCATATCGGAATCCAAATTTGAAACCAGAAGAACTTTTAACCGGTGTAACATTTGCTTCTGGTGGTGCTGGCTATGTTGATCTGACAACAAAAATAGCGGTAGTTAATCTCGAATTCTTATGTTTAAAATTATGTAAATGAAATATTTAAATTTTTTTTTTTTTTTTTATTATTGTTAAAGGGAGGGATACCGTTATCGCAACAATTGAAATATTTTGAAGAATATTTAGAGAAATTGAAAAAAATGGTTGGTGAAGAGAGGACAAAGTTCATAATCCACAAAAGCTTGTTCGTTATTATATGTGGTAGTAACGATATCGCCAATGATTTCTTTACTCTCCCCACGGTTCGGCTCCAATACGATGTCAATTCTTTCACGGCTCTTATGGCCAACAATGCTCGTTCTTTTGCTCAGGTAAAGACAATGACGTCGTTTTCTCGTTGACTTTATTTACAAAACGATTGTATTAATTATTAATTACTGAAAAAAACTAGTTGAAAATATATTTATAGAACTTTATTTCAATTTTCATCCTCTTTTTTTTTTTTTTAATCATGTGGCGTTGGGTAGGCACTCTACGGATATGGAGCAAGAAGAATACTTATGTTTGGTGCACCACCGATAGGATGTGTTCCTTCGCAGAGAACCGTAGCAGGTGGACCAAAAAGAGCTTGTGTTGATAGGTTTAACGATGCATCAAAACTTTTCAATGCTAAGCTCTCTGCAAACATTGATGTTTTGTCAAAAACTCTACGAGACACGACGTTGATTTACATCGACATCTATAATCCTCTTCTTGATATCATTTTAAAACCTCAACAATATGGTAATTAAAAATTACATTTTCTAACATGCCATTTTTATGGAAAGTGTTAATAGGTATGTTTTCTTATGATTTTGTAGGATTTAAGGTGTCACATTTAGGGTGTTGCGGAACCGGACTGATAGAAGTGACTGCACTATGTAACAGCTACACAGCTGCAGTATGTCCCGTAAGATCAGATTATGTGTTTTGGGACAGTTTTCATCCAACCGAAACTGCGTACAGAATTATAGTTGCAAAACTTCTTGATAGATATCTCAACAAATTCATCTAATCGATACAACTCCTTTACAAAATAAAATAAAAATGGTCGTCGCAGTTTTCTATTCATGGTTATTTGAATTACCATTACAAGGCAAATATAAATTATACGTTTGTCCAATTTCTCTTTTTCAAGGCTTTTCACTGTACCTCATGATATTTTACGATTATTGTATACCTCTACATGCTTTAATACCATTGTTTACAACTTCGAATTTTTTGTTCCTTTTCCATTTTCTACGTTTCTACAATAATAGTACCAAAGATGAAGATTGATTGATTGATCGATACCTGTCAGCCTTTTGGTCAAAAAAAAAAAAATGAAGATTGATGATAACCCTCGAATCACCATTTTGTCACGTGATATATAGGAACTCCAACGTTTAGCCCCCTGTCTTATTAAAAAGTTTCGGACATAGATCATAATCGGTATTTAACCCTCATATATTGTTGAAACGAAGTAATACTAACATCTATAAATTTGGAATTTGGGACCCATTTTATAAGCCATAAAATTGTTTCCAATAAAGATAAATGAATGTCTGTTTTAACATTTTTTAAAAAAATGAATGCCTGTCCAACCGATTAATTTCTCTGACAAAAAAAATGAATGCATATTTTTTTTGGACCGATTGATCTATAAGTTACTGTGGTTTGGTGAGGAGGGAGAACTTGGCAAGGGATCGGCCGATGTGGGTGTAAATTGGCCGCAGGGCCGGCCCTGAAGAAAAACCCAACAACCAAAGACTTTAGAGAGCAAATTATATTGACATTTTAAGGGCATGGCTTTCAAATTTGTCCATTAGGTGTGATGGTATAACAATGTAGGATATCTCACTGGACATCATTGAATTATCTCTACTCTATGCATTTAATAATTACAAACATACCACAAGGATATGTACACCAAAGTCTTTCGTCTCAGCCTCTCTCACCTACTTAATAAATTGACGGATTCAGTAGATACGAAACAGACCATTTTAATGTTTTCTGTACTCTGTTTTTTAAAGAAAATCTAACTGAGTTTGTATAATATTTTACATAGTTTTGATTCTTCATTTTTATTTTATTTTACTTTTAACTATAGATAAGAAGTAAAATTATTTTGGTGTGTGTTAGGCTTCATATTATAACCCTGGACGGGTCCTTGTTGGCTGTGTGTTTGTTGTATATAAATTTCACCAAGCCCAAAGTTGTTATAGTTCAAAAAGGGTTTACGGTTAATCTAGTTGATATTTAAATGTTCTAGACTAGTACCTATTAAGAGTACAACTTTCTTGTATACTTTCGTCGATCGTTATACAAATACGTGCCGATCCAAGCTTTGTTTCCGGAACTCATCATTCCAAAATCTCCCAAAGAAAGAAATAAAACAAAATCTATTTCAAACAAAGATACATAGAGAGAGCCACAATGAAACAAAACAGTATTGTTCATCACGTTACTTCTTCATCTTCTCCGTTGAGACGGTTTTGGTGTGTTCTCTTTCTCGTGTTGTTATTTGAGACGACTATAAACGCTTTGGTGAAACTGCCGCCAAACAAGACGATTCCGGCGATTATAGTGTTTGGAGTTTCTATCGTTGATGCCGGGAATAACGATGACATCGTGACTACGTTCGCTAGATGCAATTTTCCTCCTTACGGCATCGATTTTAACGGTGGAACTGCCACCGGAAGGTTTTCCAATGGCAAAGTTCCGACTGATATTATGGGTAAATCTCACTTTGCTATCTTTGGTGTACGTGACTGATTAGATCATATTTCGACATTTCCTTAATACATAACACTCCAACACATTAACTTGTGTTTTATAAACACATCTTTTGACTTTTAAACCTTAAACTAAAAAACTACTATTAAATTTCTTTTTTTTACCGGTATCAATATATTGTATTCTGTATAGTACTAGATAGTATCTCAGTGTGGTATGTAATTTACAGTATTGATTAAAGATACGTGATGAATTGATGCAAAATAAAAAAATAAATGGTACCATCACAATTTAGTAATAACAATATTACATGATACTTATTTTTGTGAATTCGGATATGAACTTTGGGCAAAAAAAAATCTAATAGAGAATCAAAGATTTTTATATTACAGCTTTGTGAATAAATACAAACCTTCAATTAAAAAACATAACTCGTAACAGTTTCTTTTTTCTTTTTGGCTTGTTATAGCGGAAGAATTCGGAATTAAACCAAGTATACCGGCATATCGAGATCCAAATTTGAAACCGGAGGATCTCTTAACCGGTGTAACATTTGCGTCTGGTGGTGCTGGTTACGTTCCTTTCACAAGCCAAATATCGGTATATCCAACTCTGAATCTTACAATATGTTTGTGACATTATTTCTGATGCTAACTTTCTTTACGAATAATTATTGTTCTTAAAGGGAGGAATAGCTTTATCGCAGCAGTTGGAATTATTCGAAGAGTATATAGAGAAATTGAAGGGAATGGTTGGGGACGAGAAGACAAAGTTTATAATTGAAAATAGTTTGTTCATGGTTGTATGTAGTAATGATATAGCCAACACCTACTTTGCACTTCCTTCTGTTCAACACATATACGACGTCGCTTCGTTTACTACTCTTATGGCCGATAATGCTCGATCTTTTGCTCAAGTATGATAATAATCTGTAAACTATCTTCTTATTTATTTAGGAAAGTTGTCAAAATTTTACGCTCACCTTTTTACAAGAATTAGGATTTTTCACCCCCTTTTTTATTTTTCTAAACTTTGTATTTAATAATATGGTTTTGTACAGAAATTACATGAATATGGAGCGAGAAGAATACACATATTCAGTGTACCACCAATAGGATGCGTCCCATCACAGAGAACCATAGCAGGAGGAAAAAAGAGAAATTGTGTTGTTAGATTCAATGATGCAACAAAGCTCTACAATGCTAAGCTCTCTGCAAATTTGGATTCTCTATCAAGAATTTTAGGAGCTAAGACATTAATCTATATCGATATTTATGACACTGTTCTTGATATCATTCTCAACCCTAAACAATATGGTAGATATTTTTTTTTTCTTTTTGGTTCTTCGTTCTTTAGTGTATAAACAAATTAGTTTTCAAACATTTCTATTTCATCAAAATGTTAATATAGTTTTAATAGTTTTATGTTTTTCATGAATGTGACAGGATTTAAGGTGGTTGATAGAGGATGTTGTGGAACTGGATTAATTGAAGTTACTGCCTTATGCAAGGTTTTCGCAAATGACGTATGTTTAAACAGAAATGATTATGTGTTTTGGGATAGTTTCACCAAATTCTTTAGTTTACGACTACATGCAATTTTTTTTTTTTTTTTTTTTTTTTTTTTTTGGGGGNAAGACTACATGCAAGTTAGTCTGATTTATCATGTCTTTTGCTAATTACCATTCTTTATAAAGAGTTGATATGGTTTATCGTACTACATTGTTATTTGCCATACTGTTGGATATTTTCAGATGTGTGTATTTTTTCTTCTTATTCATACATAAACTTGATGTTCCACAAAGTTGATTTTTATATTATTATTTATTAATAAATATAATTTGATTATGAAATTCAAAAATACTGTTGAATTGCTAGATAAAGTGGATAGTGAAATAAAAATAATATATTTAAAACTATGTAGTAATTATTTTTTAATCTAATTGAAAACTCTACAACATGCTTTTAGAAACAGAGGAGCATATATTTTTCTCTTGGCCTAGCTTTTAGAAACAGAGGAGCATATATTTTTCTCTTTCGCTTAGGCCAATTATGTATCGGTTAATCGCTCGCTGCAAGAACCAAAGCAGCAAAGCCCATTTCGCTGCCATTTCCATGCAGTGACACCGACAACAATAAAGCCCACCTTTTAGCTATTTCGTTTTATTGATGATGATGGAAATAAGATAATAAAATAAATTTGAGTTGAGAAGACATATAATTACTTCGGAGGATTAAATTTTGTCGACTGGCCGTACAAATCATTACAAATATTCACTCGTTTGGTGATAAAAATCACTGATGAATAAGTTATATATCCATTTTAAAATCGCTCGAGTTCATATACACTTAGCTACGGAGTTCACACGAATCACACCCACCATTCTTTCCTAGAGACCACAATAGTACAGGTCCGGTGAGTAACATTAGTATATAAAATAATTAAATGTAGGAAAGCAGTACAGATGATTTGTCAGAGAATAGTTTGAAGTGGTAGGAGATAGTTGTACAAAACTTATTGGTGGTACAGATTAAAAACAGTTGTACAAAATTAGGTGGTGATACTGCTTTCGGTTTTTGTTCTATCGTTTATGGTTGAATCGCTTTATTTGCATACGTTGTTTTTCCGCTTATTTGAGTATTAACTATCTAAATGGTACACTTCTTACTGTTGTGTTACATGATTATCAATCAAGCCTTAATCTAACAATAGAACGGATAGCTCAAGCAAAAAAGTTAGGAGCATTAATCATGTTTTACAAGAATCCTTTAGCACATAGCTCAAAAAAAAAAAAAAAAAAAAAAAAAAATTTTAAAGGGGNCAACCAATAACCAACTCAAAAGGACAATGCTAGGGTACAGCTCTGTTGCGACCCCAGATGAAAAGCTCGAAAATGTCTTCACTAGGCCATTCGTCATTTGCCTCGACTGGTTTGGGATATACAGTAGAAACTGGATACATTAACAAACACGATAAATTAATAATTTTTTTCCGGTCCCGAGTTGGGCCAGTGTAAAATATGACACAATTCGATATAATAATATAATAATATTTTTTTGAAACTCTTATGTAAAATATGGTCCCAATAATATCATAAATTAATAATTATCGTATAAAAGCTTATATATGTATATATATGACTAAGATATCTAGATACTAAAATATGAATCTCTCACATATCTAACCGATATAGAAATTAAAATAAAAAAAGAAATTTAAAACAATATGGCAAGTATGAAAAAATGTAAACAATAAAGTGAATATAAAAACATCAAAAATAAAAGTAAAGAAAATATTCATATAAAGAAAAGTTCTTATTTAATTTGAATGAAAATTTAAAAGATTATCAATATTGAATTTTTTTAAAAAAAAATTTTTTTAGACAAAATCTATATATTAATAACTCTATAAATTAATAAAATGTCAAAGTTCTGATATTATTAATTTATAGAGTTTCTACTGTAATTCTGTAACACCCAAATGAGCTAACAAATAAACATAATTAGTACTGACCATTTTTGATTCGTTTTAAAATATGAAACAATTGGCTGGAAGCCTGGAGGCCCTGGACTAGTTAATCATCACGTTGGAGAGGATAAAATCCTGGACTAGTTAATTATGTGTATAATTATTATTTTTTTAGATTTTTTTTTTTTTTAAGAATATATCTTTAGCATATTGGACCTGGCTACTAATAAATGATAAATTTAATTTCACTCAGATAGTGAATGCTTATCTCACCGAATTCTAAAAATCCAATGAATGGCTTCACTATGTTTTTTTTTTCTTTTGTCTTCACTATACGTGGAAGCAGCTACTTCGTCAGTTCAACTTTATCGCTGTCGACTTGTTATATAAATACCATAGGAGTATTAGTATATAGTTGTAGGACCATTTATGTCATAGTTTGCGCTCGTTTTGTAATATTTTCGCACGGATTGCCATAGTATTTGAATATCACGATGTTTCCTACTAATTCAATTATAATCACATCAGTTCCAAATTTATTAGTTTTCTGTTAAGAGAATAGTTCTAAAATTTAGATTATCTTCAAATGAATTTCATTACATATTCAAGTTAGGAAAAACTGTTAAGCATAAACGGAGCAAAAAAATCTCTTTTATTCTCTGCACATATTTGTACAAACATTACAAACTCAATTATGTTAGATAGTGGTTGGGCGATAATATGGTTGCGTCAATCATTAAATTAAGTCCCACATTCCAGTAGCCTTGTCGATGTAATCCCTCTCTTAATTGGCTTGAATTTTCGGTTACTTGAGCGCTGGCTTTCTTTCTATTTTGTATTATTACAGTTGGACAATCGTTAAATAAGTAGCAATAACAGCAAGCTTTTCTCGAAATACACAAATATTGTTTCTTTTGTAGTCTACCTTTTATGTCACCTTATTCACACTCAGATTATATAGCGAAAGCTACCTTATTCACACTCAGATTTGTGGTGATAGGAGCATCAGTCACTTATTGCTTGTGATCTACATCTACCCTACGCCTTTGTTCCAGTTCTTTTATTTATTCGTATTTACGCATGATAAATCGTTAACTACTCGATTTCTTAAAGAACTTTTGAATCAAATAAACGTGGAATATGTTGCAATATACACCAAAAATGATACCAAGAGAAGAGTATCTTACTTTGAACAAAAAAAAGAGAAGAGTATCTTACATAATGCTGAGCTTGATATGGGCTTTAAAATTCTTAGTTGTATTAATTATGTTGACCTAAAAAGTTGTAGGTTGGTAACAGTTTACATCACATGCTCAAAGATTTTAGCCTGGGATTCTTGAATTTAATTAGCACTCCAGTATTTATCATTTCATTGTAACCTAATTGTCGTATTAGATTATACTACTATACGTATTTGGATTACAGATGTCTATTAACTACATTTATTACCTTAACTATTACTAACATATTATATCCACAATACAGTAATCCATGATCTACGATATACTAATATTTACATATACCAAAATATTGAAGTTTCAATCATGCTTTCGGTTTTGAAACAGAGCAGAGTATTTAATAGCATCTTAAACAGTTGCTCTTAACATTTTTACCAAAAAAAAAAAAAAAAAAAATTTTAAANATTAGCGTTGATAAACATACGCGCTAATACTGGTTACGTGCTTCATGCTTGTCACACTGCTGGCCATATACCGTTTCGATACGCACTAATAGTAATGTAACTATAGTAATGTAAATTATACTATGTTGTTAAAGCAGCCACTTATTAGAAAAGAAGAAGAAAGAGAGCTTACAGTGGTACGATTGAGATTAAGTACACTATCTCAATTGTTTCCTACGATTAAAATCATTAAAATACCCAACCGATATCTAGAAATATGTTTCATGTCAACTTGTTAATTCGGTCTTGTCCGAATTCTACGGCACATTTGTAAATATAATACATACAGAATTTATTATGTTAACATATATCTACATGAAGCCTTTAAAAAAAAACATATCTACATGCATATGTCTATTATAATAATAAGTGTGTTTACCATAGAAGAAAAATTGATATATAAGTCTCTGATTGTCCTAGCTATTGTAAAGCTTCAGAGCAAACTTTTCTTTTTTAAAAATCTTATTTAGTTCTTTTTATTTACGTTACAGTAGAGCAAACATGAAAAACAATACAAGCTGGTCTTCTTCTTCGTGGAAACTATGTTTGTTGTCCGTTCTCATTCTTACTGAGACGATCGCCGCCGTAAAGCTGCCGCCAAACGTGAAGATTCCGGCGCTAATAGCTTTTGGAGACTCCATCGTCGACACCGGAAATAACAACAATGTCAAAACCGTAGTTAAATGCGATTTTCAGCCTTACGGTATCAATTTCCAAGGCGGAGTTCCCACGGGGAGATTCTGCGACGGACGTGTCCCCGCCGATTTGATAGGTCCCTTCTCTTTACCCTATTCGTTTCTAGATGTTACTTTCTTCTTCTTTTTTTTTCAACTTTAATGCAAAAGGAGAGACGTCAATGAAAAAATAGATTCACACGTTTAAATAGTACAACACAAGTAGTGGCTACAGCAAATTATCTGAGCAAAGATTTGGTTACTTTTTTCCCCTTTTAGATAGTACGTAGTTGAAAACCAGTGTATTCAATATTTACTCGTACGAAAAGTTATCGTGAAAAATCTTGTTCGAGTCTTCTGTAGACTCTGACTCTAGTCATGATATTTGTTAAGAAATATGTTTTATATATAAACCAAATTTTTTTTTTTTAAAATAACGATATTTGTTTTTATGCTTTGTTCTTATTTGCAGCCGAAGAAGTGGGACTAAAATCAGCTGTACCAGCATATCTAGATCCAGACTTAAAACCCCAAGATCTTTTGACCGGTGTATCATTTGCGTCTGGAGGTTCTGGTTATGATCCTTTAACACCAAAACTAGTGGTAATACTATTGATGATCATCATTGTAGCTTTTTTTAAGTCGTAAACTGTTATGGTAACAATTGATAAACTATTTGATTGGTTTAATTTCTATTTGTTGATGGTATTAGGCAGCTATATCATTAGACGAGCAATTAAAATACTTTGAGGAGTACATAAAGAAAGTGAAGAACTTAGTTGGGGAAGAAAGAAAACGCTTCATATTAGCCAATAGCGTAATCTTATTGGTTGCAGGCAGCGATGACATAGCCAATACATATTATGATATTCGTGCAAGACCTCAATATGACGTCGATTCTTACACTACTCTTATGGCCAACTCTGCCTCCAGTTTTGTGACTGTAAGCTTCTCCAGTGTTCTAAATAAATTCGTATATACATTATCCTCCAAGGCATTAATAGTGGGGGTAGGATGTAAAATAGGTTACCGGCTATATACTATTTTCCGTGAATATATATAATTTTTAAGGCATTAATAGTGGGGGATGTATAGATTAATTGATCACTGATGTGTCTCATCTTTTATCTTCTTTCATATATATCTGATAAAACAGGTAAAAATTATGTGTGGGCTGAGTTTTGTAAAATTTATTAAATATTAGCTACGCATTAATTGTACTGATTATGATGAGATGAAATTGACAGAAACTACACGGCTATGGAGTGAGAAGATTAGCTGTGTTTGGTGCACCACCACTTGGGTGCATACCATCACAGAGAACCGCCGGAGGAGGTATTTTCAGAGAGTGTGCTGAGAATTACAATGTAGCAGCAAAGCTTTTCAATTCAAAGCTCACCAAAAAATTGGATTCGTTGCGTAAAACTCTACCGGGTATCAGGCCGGTCTACATTAATATCTATGACCCCCTTTACGATATCATCCAGAAACCTGAAAAATACGGTAATGCGCAAAGATTTTCATTTTTCTTGTACTAGCTTTTTTTCTCCAATATGAAAAATGTACTAACTTCAAAGTTACGATTTGGGTTATTGTAGGGTTTGGAGTGTCTAATAAAGGATGCTGTGGAACCGGAGTAATAGAAGTTGCTGTGTTATGCAATAAAATCACATCTTCTGTATGTCCCGACGTGTCTAGTCATGTGTTTTGGGACAGTTATCATCCTACAGAAAAAACTTACAAAGTGTTAGTCTCTTTGTTGATTGACAGAGTTGTTAATCAGTTCATCTGAATTAAAACTATTTTCGGGTCTTACTGATTATTTATATTTCATCATGTTTCTTTTTGTATAATTTAAATTGTATTCGCTCTGAATATTTTTAATAAATTAAATATTGTTGTTTCATTTTTATTTTTATTTTAGTATGCAATCAGAATTTTACATCACACCTTACAAATTTGTAGTTTGATTCGCCTCAATCTCGTGAATATGAATAGTCAACATGGCGAAAAAGAGTCGTCGCAAAACAAATCATTATATATCATTCAACTCAAAGGCCTTCTACGTCTTCTTAAAGTTTAGTAGTAAATTCATTTTTTTTGAATAAATTTTTTTTTTTTTGTATTTCTGTTATCAAAGTTATTGAATTAAAAACATGCTGACATTCATCCTGTGTGTATACTGACTACTCCCATGCATTTTTAGCTTCCATCGACAAACAAAGACTAAACGTCTAAAAATAGTTAAAAAAAAAAAAAAAACACTTTATATACTACTGGCATAGTGGCATGACCTCAGAAGCAACCATAACTGTAATCTCTATAAAACATAAGAGAATCTAAACACTGTTGGGAAACCAAAAAATGAACTTAATGTTAGATATGTGTAGGAAAAAATTATTGGTGTTAGCATTGTTTTCCATTTATTTCTTATCAACAGAAGCTGCAGGATCATTTCCTGCTCTTTTGGCTTTTGGAGATTCAATACTTGATACCGGTAACAACAATTACCTCCTGACTCTGATGAAAGGAAATATCTGGCCATATGGGAGGAGTATGAGATTCCCGACGGGAAGATTCGGAAATGGAAGAGTTTTCTCCGATATTATTAGTATGATATCATTTTCTGTTACAATGATTATTTGTAATTCCTGGTTTATATATCATATTAGTTTGATACTAAAGTTTTGTTTCTTCCTTTTTTTTTGCAGCCGAGGGTTTGGGGATTAAAAAAATGTTACCAGCTTATCGTAAGTTGTTCATTCCTCCAAGCGACCTTAAAACTGGTGTTTGTTTCGCATCAGGTGGTGCAGGAGTTGACCCTGTTACATCCAAAATGCTGGTGAAAGAAATTAAATACACTTGTTATTTCGGTTAAAACATGTTATATATCTTAAGTTCTTAACTAATGTTTTCTAATTGATAGAATATTGTAATCTTTTTTCGGTGATGGTTTGGTTAGAGAGTTTTATCGCCGACCGACCAAGTAAATGATTTCAAAGGCTACATAAGGAAGCTAAAGGCCGTAGCAGGTCCAAGAGCAAATAATATAATAAAAGACGCAGTGATTCTTGTTTCTCAAGGAAATAATGATCTCGGAATCACATTTTTTGGGACTCCATCTGCAAGACTGCGAGGAATGACTTCGTTTAGATACACCACTAAACTAGTTGGTTGGAACAAAAAATTTATGAAAGTAAGACAAAAAGAATGATATCTTTTGTATTTATCAAGTAATAGTATACTATATATATATATATATATATATATATATATTCCTTGACAATATTATTTTTGGTTTATGTTTGTGTGTGAAGAATTTATATAACCAAGGAGCCAGAAAATTCGCGGTGATGGGAGTGATTCCGTTGGGATGCTTGCCT
Organism: Noccaea bulbosa; assembly: GCA_900406535.1. NCBI lineage: Eukaryota > Viridiplantae > Streptophyta > Magnoliopsida > Brassicales > Brassicaceae > Noccaea > Noccaea bulbosa. The sequence goes on from OVBJ01000291.1 coordinate 35,686, forward strand.
ATTTCAAATATGTTCGGTTGTAACTTCTTCGCGAATAGAGTAGCGCAAGATTACAACAGAAAATTGGCGAGCGGAATTAAAAGTTGGGGAAGTGAATTCAGCGGCGCAAAATTTGTCTATGTCGACATGTATAACACTCTTATGGATGTTATCCAAAATTATAGGAGATACGGTACGTTTATTTAGGCACCATCATAAATTAATTTACATACAGTAGTGATGTTATTATAAAAAAAAATTATATAGTAGTTACGTACCATGTTCTCTAATGTTGCAGGATTTACTAATAAAAAGAAAGGGTGTTGTTGTATGTTATCGTCGATAGTACCATGCCCTTTCCCTGATAGATACGTCTTCTATGACTTTGTTCATCCTTCCGAGAAAGCCTACAAAACAATATCTAAAAAGCTTGTCCAGGATATCAAGAACGGCCTTGCTTGATTCCTCCTCACAATGCTTTGTTGTAATTTTAATAAACCCCAAATCCATAACTATACAAATCTTTATCTTTTATTACGAGAAGATAAAATCATACATGATGGATCTATCTCTTATTTCTTTTTTTCTTTTTTTTTTCCTTTTTTTGTCAAACGATATCTATCTCTTATTTCTTATTATGAAGAATTTATAATCCAGTGTTATGTAATGTTCATTTCAATTATATAATCCTAGAACAATGTCATTAAAGTCGTATATGTGCAATCTGCGACTTTGATCACTTTATCACCTTTACTCGAAATTCAGAGAGAAAGCAAGAAAAATAAGAGACGTGAGGTTTCAAAATTTCGGAAGTGTTAATTTTGTAGGAAACGAAATGATCAAATAATCATTCCCCACCATCTTTATTTAAATCAGAGATAAAAAGAAAGCAACAAAATTAACACTTTCAATTCGGCTCATGTGAATTAAAAATCCATGTAAGTCATTCAGGCCAAAGTGAAATAGAAATCATGATTTCGATATGAACTAGAAATACTAATAGTATATGCTAAATATTCATAATATGTGTTTTTTTATTTTTGTTAAAAGTATTTTCGTATTCATAAAAAAATTCGGTGGCAAAGAGAACTAGGTGGTATTTGCAAGTTACCAACGTTACTTCAAGAAAATAGGCTTCTCAATTGGATATGATAGTATAAAAACACATCGTCCACGAAAGATTTGAAAAAAAAAATATGATATCCCATGGTAACAATTAACTAAATTTGCACAAATACAAATTAAGAAGGTGCACTAAGACGCAACTTAAACCAAAAAAAAACAAAAACTCCGGGTATCTCTTCATGAGGTATATGGAATTATTATCTTCTTAAAACATGCTAACATTCATTCGGTGTGTACTGTACTCTCATGCATTTTTGGCTTCTTTGGACAAACAAAAACCAGACGTCTAAAATTGTTTTAAAAAAACCATCAATTGATTTCTGCATAAAACATAAGAAAAGTTTTAAGAACTGGTTCGGATAAAGAGTGAACTTATTAGTATTAGATATGTTTAGGGGGAAAATATTGGTGTTAGTATTATTTTCCATTTATTTCCTTTCATCAGCGGCTGAACAAAAAATACAAAACACATCATTTTCTGCGCTTATCGCTTTTGGTGATTCGGTACTTGATACAGGTAACAATAATCGTCTCCTTACTCTACTCAAAGGAAATTACTGGCCATATGGTTGGAATTTTGACTATAAGATACCGACGGGAAGATTTGGAAATGGAAGAGTTTTCACCGATATAGTTGGTATATATCTCATTCTTTTATACAATGTTTCTTTGTTAAAAATAAAAATTACCATATTTCTAACATAAAATATAGTAGAAGTAGTATTCTCATGTGGTGAATTCTTCTATTGTAGCCGAAGGTTTGGGGATCAAAAGACTTGTACCAGCTTATCGCAGGGTTCGTAATATGAAACCCGACGACCTGAAAACCGGAGTATGTTTTGCATCGGGTGGTTCAGGAATCGACGATCTTACATCAAGAACGCTGGTGAATTTTTTTTTTTTTGAACTTGTTATTTCCATTAACACTATTATATATATATATATATATATATATATATCTTGACTCATGTTTTCTAATATATGTATATTTGGATGGTCGTGGGTTGTTTGGTCAGAGAGTTTTATCGACAGGGGACCAAATAAAAGATTTCAAAGACTATTTGAAGAAACTAAAGAATGCCGCGAAAGATAAGAAAGAAATGAAAGAAATTATTTCAAACGCAGTGTTTCTGATTTCCGAAGGAAATAACGATCTTGGATACTTTGCCGCTCCCGCTGTTTTACGATTACACTCCATAGATACATACACAAGTAAAATGGTTGGGTGGACAAAAGTATTTCTACAAGTAAGGCCAAACAAATATTCCATTTTATCAAGCAATGAAACTACATGTATTTTGCTCACATTCTTTTGGTTTTATGTATCTACTATATATATGAAGGATTTATATGATCTTGGAGCGAGGAAATTCGCGGTGTTGGGAGTGATGCCGTTGGGATGTTTGCCTATGCATCGACTTGCATTTAGTGGGGTATTCGCATGGTGTAACTTCGTATTGAATAAATTTGGGGAAGATTTCAACATCAAATTGCAGAAAGCTCTTCAAAGTTACGCAGTAGAAGATTGTTTTAGAGATGCAAAGTTTTTTTACGTCGACATGTACGGCACTCTTATGGATCTAATCAACCATCCTAAGGCCTATGGTACGTAAACACACATATACCATGAATAAGTAACCATTAACCAAGTGTTGATAATATATATATATATATTGGTTTTTTGACTTCTTGCTCTAAAGACTAAATCAGTGACTCGATTGCGTTAGTTTTAACCAAAACATTTTAGATGTACTAGAACGTGTTTTATATGACTAAATTTCTAAATAAGTAGTTATGACAATCTACGTGTACATATGCTTGCAGGGTTTACAGAAGAGAAACGATCGTGTTGTATGATGCCAACATCAATAATAAAATGCCCAAACCCGGATCAGTACGTCTTCTATGACTTCGCTCACCCCTCCCAACAAGCCTATACAGTAATATCCAAACCTCTTGTCTATCAGATGAGGAAAGCCCTTTCCTGATTAATTTTTTTTTTTTTTTTTCTTACAATGTTTTATCTTTATCTTAGTTATCACTACCGTTAATCATGTAAGAGACGACAATATCATACATGAAGATAGCTATTCTTATTGTAAAGAATGTATAGTCGAATGATGTATTGTCCATTTTCTAACGCGGTTGTTAACAAATGTATGCATGCTCAAGAAAATAAACTAGAAAGAGCCTATATAAAGTGTTAAAGTTTTATAAGTGAATGTTTGCTCAAAACCAATTGATAATGAGTGAATTGGTCAACTTTTTATATATTACTTTTACTGCTCTTCATATTTATATATGATGAGGCCTGTGGGAATGCAAACATGTTTTTCGAGATGATAGTAATTCCGTGTCATTACATACCAAATCCTACTTTATGACCGGCAATAAATCATACTCGAGCCACTCACAAGACCAGATCAACAAACCTGATTCTAGTATCCATGCTAAGTCCCATGAACTTTAAACTCAAATTAGTTAATTAACAATGAAAAGACTGATTACTTAATATTACTTCATATGTGGGATTTATAACGTAAGACCAGTTGTAATCTTTGTGGATTTGACATTCATAAAAAGTACGAACGAATCAAATAACAACTTTCCAACATAATTTTATTCATATAGCAAACTAAAGGAGAAAAATAACAAAAATATATAAATAACTCCTTCGGGAAATATAGCGTGGAGACTTTTATGTTTTTCAACAATGGCGTGGGAATTAATTTTTTTTTTTTTTTTAACAAAGGCTTTCTAAGGGAATTAATATTTTGCATGTAAATATATCATGCCTATGAAACCTCCTTTAATTATGTAGTTTTTGTTCCTCACACGAATTGCATTGTTTAAAACTTCGAATATGCCATTGAAACTACTTTATTTGTATATTTACTAAAATACTTTTTCTATTATTTTTTATCGGTGAATAATTCACTGAAAATATTATTCAAGCAACAATTTGTCGGATGTATATTAAAAAAAAAAACAAAATAATGGAAAAATCTATCTTATATATTCATAGCACACACTTTTCATCATCTCCTACATTGCCATTCAATGCCGGTCACGTATGTGAATCACGTGGCTTACATCTTCCCATATGTTGCTTCAAGAACTAATAAAACGAATATACACTTACCACACAGTGTCTTAAAAGGCTCTTTAAAGTCTCTATATATAACAACAAAATTCTCTTCCAACATATTTGACTACTCACATTTCTCCAAGTTTTTGATTTACTTAAGATATCAAATACACACTAATGGAGAGGTTCCATAAGTTTCCTCTCCTATGCTTGGTTCTGCTCCTCGGCCTGATCGGCTCACCAACCACGGCCGATGAACATGTTTGTTCTAGTACCGAACAATCCTTTTCTCGAGCCAACTTCCCGAAAGATTTCATTTTTGGTACCTCAACCGCAGCTTTTCAGGTATATACATTATATTTATCAAGCTGCAATTTGGAAGATTAATATGAACCTATCGTTATCAGAGGGAAATGTTTTGTTAATATTTGTGACAAAATAATTCTTGAAATTAGTGATTTATGTGGTAAATTAAATAGGTTGAAGGAGCTGTAAATGAAGGATGCAGAGGTCCAAGCATGTGGGACACGTACACTAAAAAATTCCCACGTCTCTCTCTCTCTCTCACCCTTTCTCTCTGTCAACTCATTTTTTTAATTCAATTATATATGTACACAATTATCTGTTTTTAAAGAAAAACAAATCTAATTTTTCAGATAGATGTAACTATCACAATGCCGACGTTGCTGTCGATTTCTACCATCGTTACAAGGTATTAATTATGTTTATTATCCTTAGTTTGTTAATGCTTGTGCAGCTCTTTTGAAAGTCAAATATTTTTTTTTGAAAAAAAACAATTTACAGGAAGATATCAAGTTGATGAAAGATCTGAACACTGATGGATTTAGATTTTCCATTGCATGGCCCAGAATATTCCCACGTAAGTTAAATATCTCAACGAATTATGTTTTAGTGGCTTCTTTTCCAAATATTTTTTGTTTATTTTCCAAATATTTCAGTGGTTGATATATTAAGTTTATAAAATTGTCATAGTAAAAGTAAGTGATCATTAACAGATGGTAGGATGGATAAAGGAATAAGCAAAGCAGGTGTACAATTTTACCACGACCTAATCGATGAGCTTCTCAAAAATGGTAATTTGTTTTCTTTCCCGATAACCTAATTAAACTTCACAAACACTAAATTATATCAGAACTATTACACGTCCTAACTCGTAATTATTTTTATAAATTCAGAAATTACACCATTGGTAACCGTTTTTCACTGGGATACTCCTCAAGACTTAGAAGATGAATACGGTGGCTTCTTAAGCGACCGCATAATGTAAGATTTTCTTCGTAACCGTTTTTTTATTAAATTTCCATACGGCTTTCTGTGTTATTAAACTGTATGCCTATTTTGGTATATCTAGAAAGGATTTTACAGAGTACGCAAACTTCACATTCCAAGAATACGGACACAAAGTGAAACACTGGATCACATTCAACGAGCCATGGGTGTTCAGTCGAGCTGGCTACGACATTGGGAAAAAAGCACCAGGTCGGTGTTCTAAGTACATCAAAGAACATGGTGAGTTTTGTCACGCTGGACGGTCCGGATTCGAAGCTTATATCGTCAGTCACAACTTGCTCTTGGCACATGCTGATGCCGTCGAAGCTTTTAGAAATTGCGAAAAGGTTTTCCTTATAACATAATCATCATTCAAACTATATAATTTCTTCTGTATATTTACGTAGTTTAATGAACAAGTAATTTTAAAACATCTCATTCTTATATGTTATATATATACAGTGTAAAGGTGGTAAAATTGGGATTGCTCACAGTCCTGCTTGGTTTGAGCCGCACGAGCTCTCCGAAGAAGAGCACGAAGAGCACGCAATTCCTGCAGCTCATTTGATTGACTTCATCTTGGGATGGTACCAAAAAAAAAAAAAAAAATCCTAAATATAACTTAAATGTTTGAAATATACATGTAAATGTGTGACAGATACTAATATGATTCATCAGGCATTTGAATCCGACAACACATGGAGATTATCCACAATCGATGAAGGATCATGTCGGCCATCGACTACCCAAATTCACAGAGGCACAGAAGCAGAAGTTGAAGAACTCTGCTGATTTTGTAGGAATCAATTACTACACTTCACTATTTGCATTGCACGACGAAGAGCCAGATCCTTCGAAACCAAGTTGGCAGAGTGATTCTCTCATCGACTGGGAACGTACGTAAACCTACTTCTTTTCCAACAATCTTGATATTACTAAATTTAGATTATTTTCAATATTCTCGTTTTTTTATGCTTTTTTTTTCCAGCAAGGTATGTGGATAGAATCCATGCTTTTAGTATTAAGGTATGTGGGATTTTTTTTCTTCCTTTTTTTTGTTTATTATTTACGTAAAATTACAATACTAAAACTGAATTGTCTTGTTAATGCTTTGTATTTTTAAGCCTGATGTTGCTAGAGTGGAAGTCTATGCAAATGGTTTGAGAAGCCTATTGAAATATATAAAGGATAAGTATGGCAATCCTGAAATCATTATCACCGAGAATGGTTAGAGAAACGTTTCCTAAATTAATTCTCATAATCACTTTCAAGGATCGATTATGATTTAATTAACTTTATAAACCTTGAATGTTTGATTTAAGGATACGGAGAAGATCTAGGCGAGCAAGACACAAGTCTTGTAGTAGCGCTCTCAGATGAACACAGAAAGTACTATATCCAGAAGCATCTCTTGAGCTTAAACCAAGCCATTTGGTCAGTGAACAAGTCATGTTTTTGATCGAGTTATATTTTTGACTGATGCTATTTTAATACTTTGTGACTGATTTTTTTTTTTTTTTTTTTTTTTTNAGCGAGGATAAAATAAACGTTACAGGGTATTTTCTTTGGTCATTAATGGACAATTTCGAATGGCAAGATGGATATAATGCGAGATTTGGGCTCTACTACGTCGACTACAAAAATAATTTGACTCGCCATGAAAAATCATCAGCCCAATGGTACTCGAGTTTCCTCCAAACTGGACCGAGCGAGTCCGAGCTTGAGCACGATGAGTTGTAGAGTGAATTCTCTGCAATATAGTTTAAAGATTTGAGTGATAAATTATATTCACAAACTCTTTGTTTACAATTTATGTATTTCCATCTTAAAGTAAATAAATCAGATCATCGATGTTAAAAAAACAAGTAAAGTTTGGATTTGTTATTCATGTTCAGAAGTTGAAAGTTTTTGGGATATTTGGATGTCATAAATCAAGATCTTGGATTTATCCGCTTTCTCTAATTCAAGTTAAACGCATAGATGGTCCATAACTCGATACTTTGTGGGCCTTGGAGCTTTCTCACAATCGAGACTCAGCATCTCATTAATTTAAAAAATAAATTATCACACGTTGAACTAATAATCTGTTAGGTGAGCATCACTATCCACAGATTAAAAAAACCCACTATCTTCGAATTTATGCGGACATTTAAAATTGAACAAGGCTTTCCAAAAGATTTCATTACTGGTTATAAACTTTATGATCTTACGATATTTGAAAGAAATAAGAAGATATGTATTGGAAACAAAAAGAGAGAAGATAAGTATAGTTTTATTAGGATGGTTAGTTAAGTTGATGATGACATCATTAACAGGTTGATGAAATGTGTTCTCATTTACTTACAATGTTTCTAAAGTTATTTATGTTTGCTAACCGTTTTCGCATTAAGCGATGATAGAAGATAATAGGGAATGATGTCCACGTAAAAAAATTCGGTTACATTTGATGTTTATACATGCATGTCGAGTTTGATTAGTAAATGTAATGGTGTTCTAAACACGAGAATTCTCATGGTATATAAAACGCGTTCTAATATATCTAAAATTGCTTTCAGTATAGGTTTATGTGTTCTTATTTGATGTCTATTTGTTATAAAGTGAATTGTCGATAATGATGAAAGTTTACTTTCAACAATATCCATGAAAACAAAATCATATATTTGTCACATTTTACTTAGGTTCTCGTTTTTCAAGAACCATTTGTAACCTTTCTAAAAAAATTATAGATTTGAACTTTTAACATGATTAAATTTGAGTTTTTTTCATCCAAAATACTTTTTATGTGAATAATAATATATCATTATATAAATTAATGAATGGTTTAAAATAATTCTCTATTGATTTATTCTTATCCTACAATGATTTTGTAAAAAGAAAATCATTATTGACAAATCTAAATAAAAGAATATCTAATGTAAAAACAATAGAAAATAGATATACTAATGAGTTTACACTTTAATGAATCTAGATTTACTAATGAGTTAACCTTAATTAAATCAGGATTGTTTACTTTTCTTTTTTATTTCACCTTTTCTCCTTTTTGGGGGAAAAAAAATCAGAAAGTAATCTATGAGTTAAACACACATGTAACAACAGCATTCTCTAGAAGATTACAAAGTAGAAAGACCGAACTAGTCGGATCAAAAAATAAAATTTTAAACCTTAATGCAATTAGGATTTGTTTTCTTTTTATATATACCTTTTTTCTTTTTTGGAAAAAAAAATAAAAACAATTTTACTTATTTCCTAATCTTGCGATGACTTTCCAACAATCGACCGACTCACAAAAGCCTAGGGATTTTCATTTATATAGAGGACTTTCTCATTCACATCCTCTTTATTTCCATCATCCCTTCTCGAACTTTTCTTCAAACCAAATCTCTCTCAAATCTTGTTCAGTTTTCTCTCATCAAAGATGTCGACGACGAAGAAGATTGTGTTGAAGAGCTCCGATGGTGAGTCCTTCGAGGTCGACGAGGCGGTGGCTCTCGAGTCTCAGACCATAGCCCATATGGTCGAGGACGACTGCGTCGACAACGGAGTCCCTCTTCCCAACGTCACGAGCAAGATCCTCTCGAAGGTCATCGAGTACTGCAAGAAGCACGTCGAGGCTGCTGCTTCCAAGACCGAATCCGCCGATGCTGGTACCTCCGACGAGGACCTCAAGGCCTGGGACGCCGATTTCATGAAAATCGATCAGGCTACTCTCTTCGAACTCATCCTGGTTAGTTTCTCCCTCGCGATTCTCTTTTTGTTGATTTTTCGATTTGGGATTTGAAGGGTTTTCGATTTCGGAAAATTAGGGTTTCCTGTATCTGAAAAAAAATTGGGGCTTTTTTAAATTGTTAGGGTTCTTGTGCAATTGAGCTTGATTTGAATTGAGATTTTGTTTCCCTGAATTCGAAATCGCCTGAAATTGAAATTTTTAGGGTTTAGCTCGTTCATATCTATGTTTATGCTGGATTTGTTTGTGTGGATTTGGATCTAATTGGTATCGATTGTGGATATTGTAGGCTGCGAATTACCTCAACATCAAGAACTTGCTTGACCTGACATGTCAGACAGTGGCTGATATGATCAAAGGGAAGACACCGGAAGAGATTCGCACGACCTTCAACATCAAGAACGACTTCACACCGGAGGAAGAAGAAGAGGTGCGCAGAGAGAACCAATGGGCTTTTGAATGAGGAGCAGTGAGGGGGGAGAGAAGTCTTTGGGAGGAGAAAGACGAATCAAAAACCAACCAGTTTCTTCCTTAAAAGTTATTTCTTTTATCTCAGTGTCTATCTATGTGGATGATGATGACTTCGTTGCTCTTTCTTTTCTTGTCTTCCTTTGGAAAATCATGACTATGTTCTTCGTCCTTCGTGCTTTGTTTTTATTTAATATCAAGAACCAGTGTTTGCTCTTTGTTGGATTATCTTAAAAAAGGGCGGTGTTGGTTTGTCTTTGCAATGATGTTAGTACTACCTCTTATCTCGTCTTTATACAACAAAAACGCAAAGATGTCCAAGTGAAATCAATTTCGTCCTGATGGTTATTTTAACTTTGATCTCTGAATGTTGAGATGGTTGGTTAAGACTAGTTTGCGTGATTTGTTCTAGGAATGTTGTGAGACCAACTTGTGGGAAGAATACAACTGAATTGGCTAGAGATTTGCGTATGCAGAAAAGAAGTTGTGCTGACAGTTGAAAAGAAGTTGAAATTTGATGAAGTTTACGAGGATTGTGGTTTCTCTACACTCTTCTACTCATCGAATTACTGATTATACACTTTTAACCTCCGCTATCTTTGTATCCAAACAGAATTTCTACATAAATTCAGTGGCAATTTTCGTAAATACATTGATTTTTTTGTCTTTTTTTCCAATTGTACTTCTCAATTAATATTATAGAGATGGTGAAAGATTAGACAATACGGTGAGTTATGTATATGAAAATATCGCCTCCTTGAATTATAGATGTAGTTTTGAGTAGATATAATACTTTGACAAAGAAAGACAAAATCAACAGCTTCATACTTATAATTCGTAAATTTTGTGTTTTTTTTGGTACAACAAAAGATTTTCATGAAGAACATCATAGACCAAAAAGATGTTTGCTTCCAAAGTTGTTTTTGTCAGACGAAACACAACACCATCATAGCTTTGTAAATCTTGTAGAACAACAAGACTACACGATAAACCTTAAAGAAATCAATGGAACTGTATCATAGAGACACTTGTTTCTTTTCTTTATATTCCTCCAAAGTTATCAGTGATTCCTTGTTTTTGGTCCAATCTGCAGGTCTTGGCATGATTATCGCAATATATCCTTCCCTATCAGCCTGAAATTTAGATTTATTAATATAATCAACATACGTATCATCATAGAGTTTCATAGCATAAACATTTAGCTTTCATAGGTTCATCAAGACAGTTTATGAATTAAAAAAAAAAAAACTATCGTATGTCTTACCGATGAATTAAGAAGTTGTGGCTGCTTGATTAATCTCTCGTTCACCTCCAAGAGAGATCCTTTAACGCAACACCTTGGCAAAACCAAACACAGAACGAACAAAAAAATAAGAAAACATCAATCTTCTCACATATGAGAAACTTCGGACTAAAAAGAAAAGTGAAACCAGAAAGATCTTTGCACCTCACAATATAAGACTCTTTTGCAGTGGAGACTTTGCACAACGCTGTGTTCGATTCAGAGCGCATAGCATTCTGCACAAGAACAGAACACCAGACGAACACACAAACTTCAAACTGTAGTAACAATTATCAAAGTCTTAGAAACAAGTGGAACGAATAGAAAGAAAGGCTCACTTTTTTACGCTTGCCGGAGACTTTCAACACGCTACGATCAGACTTGCCGACATTGAAATCGATGTTAGTGATTCCACCTTCGTCTTTAAAAGCTATATGCGTAGGAGCTAATCCAATTACACACAAACTTAACAAACCAAACAAACACACAAAGTAAGAAAAACCAATTTCATTGCTTTCAAAGAGATGAAACAGAGAAAAGGGAACAATGTTTGATGACATACCCATTGGCGTGACGGTAGATGTACTGATCGTGACCCGGTTTCGTAAAATCTAAAAACCCAGAAGGAAAATTGGAAAAGGGGTTTAGTCACACTGTTCAAAAGGTGGGTTTGTAGATAAACAGTTAGCCGAATCTGAGAACCTGTGATGAAGTAAGAAACGAAATTGACTTGTGTGGCTGATGGAGGAGAAATCGGAAGCTCTCCTATATCTGCAAGCAGCAGATTTCTCAATTCGTCTTCTTCAGCGTCTTGTGCTTGCTTCTGCTGCTCGTCGCAATGTTCTACTTCCTCGGATTGCTTCTGCTTCGTTAATTCGATTATCTCCTCGATTTCTGGATTCTTCGCTACCTCAGTCTTCTGAATCTCCATTCTCCGATAGCTTTCAATTTTCAAACAATCGTAAGAATACAGAACAAATCGTTTCCTTTCGTAGAGTTTCGAGTTTTAGTTTAGCCTTCCCGGCGGCGGAATAGCAATCGGGCTTACCTCGCCGATCGTGAAATTAGATAGACTAATGGGCTTTATCATTATATTCTACAAAGGTAAAGGCCCATTTAGATTCTACAAAAGCAACGGCCCATAGGTTTTGAGTCATCTTTATTAGAGTTCTTCAGTGTATTATCACCAAAATTTGATGAGCTCTTCCAACTTCAAAATCGCAGTGAAATAGTGAATACCAACAAACAGAATCTTGAATTTTGTTCGTCATAAGTAAAACAATGTGCGCATTAAAACAACAAGAAAAGCAAAAAAAGTCAAATATTTCGAAAAAACAGACAACAGAGAGTAGAAGAAGAGTACTCAAATCTAGAAATCATCATCGTCTTCCTCAGCCATGTACTTAGCGAGCTCTTCTTCTTGCTGTTTCTTCTCCCTCCTCTTCTCGTCGCTCTCTTTCTCCCTATGCGTGTTCGGCGGGAACCTCAACGCCCTAACCGCTTCGTTGTGCATATTCAAACAGAAGGCGATCCTCGAGTTAAACGCGGTCTGCGGTTCGTTAGTGGAGTAGATGTCTCCTGTTTCCTTGGAAACCATACAACCGTTCTTGTGGTCGATGGTCGCGTCGATTGCTCCGTCTCTTATGGCTTTAGCCACTATGCTCTCCGCATCCGCCACCGGGTTCGCTGAGTTCAGTCTCAGCTTCTGAGCGACGTCAGGTAGAGAGATTCTTGAGTAGGAGATGCTGATGTTGCGCAGTCCCGTTCTGATCACGTTGTGTCGGAGCCTGACTATGAGGTTGTGTGTCCTGTCGTCGGAAAATGTCTTTGCAAACTTCTCTTGAACGTTCCTGAATAGCTCCAAGTCACCAATTCTCACAGCCTGTCAACATTCAAACATATTAGTACGAGAATTCTAATTCCAAAATCAACATTTTGATGCATAATCTAAAGCTAAATGTCCCAATAGACTAGGATAATGAAGGAGGTCAACAGCAGCAAAGCGTAACATATGTCTGATGTGTTAGAGATAGAAGAATGGCAAAGATTTGACTCACATTGGTCAGCTCGAAGTACGGCCTAAGAGCCTTCTCCATTCCCTTCTGAGTGAAGATGGATCGCTCTGGAATCTCACCTAAGAGTAGTCGAACTATAATGGCCCATTTGTTGCATTGGATCCTGAAGCCTAGAGCAGCGATAGGTGCTTTTCTAGCAGCTTGGAGGAGGCTCTCTTTAGCATCGGTGTACTCGAGTTGGATCGTACGGATCTTCCCGAGGTAAAACAAATACCTACAGAACTGTAAAAAACATATTGTGGGATGCGTACCCAGAGAATGCTGAATATATAAACTTTATTACAATTTGTAGATATATCAAAGAAAACAAAGGCAAGGTGTATATATGTTAATGCAAAAAGTAATACAACTTGGAAAAAAATTGACTGTGAAAAGTTAGCATAAGCAAACCATCAGAGAAACGATATAAACTATAATCTAGAACGCTACAATAGCCAAATGTATGGAGGCATAAGTGAAAGGTACCTGTTGGTTAGAATGTGCCTCAAATCGAGGAGCTTTTGATCTTAGCTTCTCTGCTTGGTCATAAAGGTTGTAGTGGAGGTAGTTGCGAAGTAACAGATTCAGAAGTGTCTCCTGCATTCATGAATAGCGAGTATAATTTGAATAATCAAAGTAAAAGTTTTTCAAAAAGAATATGGAGTGTTTATGGGTCAGACGAAAGCACCTGACCCAACTCATCATGGCGAAGTGTTGCAGAATGGTGCAAGGCAAGAAGAGTGCTGAAGCAAGAAACAAATCAAATCAGATCAGATCAGTGATACTTAAATCTACGAAGAAAGGAGGATAAGTCTGTGAATTACTCACCCACGTATCTCTGCGAGATCACCTGTTCGCTCATAACTTAGAGAGTAGTAAAAGTACAATCTCGAAGCTATCACATCGATGGTTCTCCTGTTAACGCTCTTGAGGCGAGCAATGCTTGCTGTAGAGCAAGCTTTAGCCTGAAAAGATAACAAGAGCAAAGCACAATCTCGAATTAAGAACAAAGCAGTGTGTGTTGATAGAAAATTCAGAGAGAGCAGAAGTAAACCTCGCTGTACTTCTTCTGATCAATCAGAAAAAGAATGACGATGAAGTAGCAGAAGATCTCGAGCTCGGCAGGTAAGTGCTTGAGAGGAGCTTGGGAAGTCGACGATGCAGTATCAACTTCCATGTCATGTTCATTACTCTGAACCAATACAAAATAGATTCAATCGTCAGTATCTAAACAAAGTTTCAAAGCAAATCTTCAATTCAATTCAATTCAGAAAACTATTCTCATCCCAAACATCAAAAATTATGCGTAATCACTAAAATCTAGAAAACACAGAAGCCATTACCTTAGGAACGTAAGAGGAAAGACGAGTGTGAGCCTCGGATCCAGGAACCAAGGTGAAATCGAGGAAAGAGGAGATCACAGAGCTGGTGAGCTTCTTTCTTAGTCCGACGGTGAGACGCACAGCTCGAGCGATGCGACGGACTTCCTTGGTGTAGGATCCGGTGTCGATTAGAGTTGCAATCTCCTTCAAATCTGGGGAATAAAAGTAAATCCAATATGTGAAACGTTGAGCGATAAATTCAATTTCGAAACGATGAGCAAAAGTAGAGCATCAAAATCGAGATTTACGCTGAAGCGTGGAGGTAGGAGCAGAAACGACGGATTGAGTTGGGGTCTGGTTATCTTTCATCTCCACGTCCTGAGTCATCTTCTCCACACAAATCTCAGTCTTCTTCTTTCACAAAGAGTCGTCAGATAACAAATTGAGAAGAGTAGGGCTCTGCCGGAGGGACGAGATTAAAGTAAAAGCTTTCTTTTTTCTTTGGTTTCTCAATCTACTTTCCTTTCTTTTTCTTCAAGGCAGAATTTATTTATTTAATTAAATATCACTTTGGGTAAATGAGCAACAAAGTCGTTGTAGTATAATGGTAAGTATTCCCGCCTGTCACGCGGGTGATCCGGGTTCGATCCCCGGCAACGGCGCATACTTTTTTCAAGAGATTTTGTCGTCTTGATACGACATCGTTTTAAATATGGGCTTTTTATGGACACTATATTCATGTTACTGTATTTCTTATTAGAACCCCCCAACAAACCCAACAACAAAAACTCAAACGCCAAGTCATCCGAGAAATTGATTGCTTCTGCTTCCCTACTTATGATTATGAATGCGGTATAGCTTTCGTTTCGTGTGTGAATCAATTATCTCGTCATAAGTTTTAATTCCAACAAATCACAATTATTCAGAATATAAGAAGAGTACTTAGAAGTTGGCAAAAAAAAAAAAAAATGAAGAGTACTTAAATAAAAGAATCAACTGTTCCATCACATTAGAAACTGATCAGCAAAGACCAAACAAAAAAAAAGTTCACTTTGTTCAAACTCGGTCTCACTCTCTCACCTAAACAAAACTACAAAACAGAAAGAAGAAGAAAAAACGGAAAAGAGGATGCCTCAGTAGTTCTTCTCTAACAAAAACCCAAGACGACGACCGAACATAAATAAATTGAACATATATCATACCCTAAACCAACTCTAAAGAAAAAAACTCTGAAGTGTGAACCAATGGATAGAAAGAAAGAAAAAGAAAAAGAGGGAGAGATACACTTATGCCAAACATGTCTTCTTGATGGACAGAAGAAAACATAGAGAGATAGAAAGAGAGAGCAAAGGAGATAGGAGAAAACAAACATCCAATCCAACGACTTAGCTTTTTTTTTTTTCCTTTTTATGTTTGTGAAACAGAAACCTCACTCTCAAGCAGCTGCCTGGGCTGGTGGTCCATCTGATCTGTTGCTGTATCCACCACCACCACCACGACCTCCTCCTCTACCACGCCTTCCACGTCCACGCCCTGCATAAAACCAATCATAGCTCATTCACACCAGTTCGGTTTAAGAACCACTTAAAAAAGAGAACGGAGTGTTTTGATTATTGTTACCACGAGGAGGACCATCGTAACCACCACGTCCCCCCTGTGGACCATCGTAACCACCACGTCCCCCCTGAGGACCATCGTAACCGCCACGTCCCCCCTGAGGACCATCGTAGCCACCACGTCCTCCCTGGTGAGGACCATCGTAACCACCACGGCCGCCCTGGTGAGGACCATCGTAACCACCACGGTCATCATATCCACGGTGTTCATGAGGAGCATCGTAACCGTAACCTCCATCTTGTGGACCGTCATACTCATTGGGAGGACCATTGTAACCTCCTCTTCCACGACCACGGCTGCTGCGTCCTCTGCCACCACGACGTCCTCTTCCTCTACCATACGACTGGTCACGTTCCCAACCTCCTTCTTCATACTCAACGTTCACATATGCATTTCCTGGCAAGAAAATAAACAAAAATGTTCAAAATCTCAACTCAAGGCAGAGACTTGTGAGGAAGCCTGGTGATGTATATGTAACATTTACCTCTGCCGCCACGTCCCCTTCCTCTCCCTCTTCCTCTTCCTCTTCCCCTCCCTCTGCCACCAGGTGAACCCTCTGCAAGATATATAAAAAATATATATAACCTATAAACAAGGCAGAGCAAGGTGGACTTAGAAGGACACTGAGAGTGACTGAACAAACCTCCTCCTTCGTAGTCAATATCGCCTAATGGCTTCACCAGCTCAACTGGAATCGGGCACTGGTATCTGCAAACATCATTTACAGTTAAGAAGACTGTCAAAGAGAGTACGAAATCTAAACACCATTCATTTACGCATTGATCATAACAAGAAACTCACCCAACAGAGGATGTATTAAGCTCTTTCGTGGATAGGGTGATGGTTATCATGGACACATGCCTTGTGGTCTCGATACTTGCAAGACAAAACAAAAAACGAAATAAACGCAAATCAAGAAAAGAAAAACAAATGTTAAAAAATTAGCTTCCTGCAGAACTAAAACCATTAAAAGTATGGCTACTTACGGTAGAAGGCCTTCCTCTCGAGGTTCCCATGTGTCTGTGATGTCGGTGGATCCAATCGATGTGTTCTGGTGAAGATCAGGGATCCTTCTCTGCGTTACATATTAAAATAATAACATTATCAGATAACTCGTCATCTAATCCACGTTTTTAGTGAATTCGACTGGATCAAATCTCAAAAATTACCTTAATCAGCTCTACAATGGTCACAGTCTTGTTGATAGCTCTTCCCATTGCCTTGAATACAACTTCACTTGAGCCTTTCTCCTATTAAAGTACAAACACACAACAAATATCTAAATTAAAAATTTACAAAATCACCTTTAATAATAAATGACATAGCTAATTACTCGAAAAGTCTGAGTATCTATCGGCCACATGAGAAGAAACCAAGAATCATAAATTTGCTCTATCAGAAATCAAGCTAATTTGTAGTAGATCTTATACAAATACATCCATTTTCCAATCGAGTGTAAATTATGTATGACGCCTAGATTACACAGAGCTTATTCAAAAGCTCAAAAATCTCCATCCTGGATTCAAAAACATTTTCACAACAGCTGACCAAAACCGTTCAAAAACCCTACGCCATAACGAGGTTACATAGCTATGAATTGGATTGATCGCAGGAGGAAGAATATGCAGATTCAAAGACGAAAACACAATTACCTGAAGAAGAGTCATCGCATAGGTGATGTAGTTTCGTGCTCTGCCCAGACTAGTGATTCGAATCTCGTTCGCATCAATCGGCGTCTCCCCCTTCGGCTTCTCCACACGCTGGTACTTATCCATCTGAATCCCGCCGGAAAAAAAAAAATCAGAAGAATCAATTACTATAGCTCCACAAAAATCCCCCAAAAATGGAAAATCAGCGATGAAGCTAGAGTTTTTGTGGCAAACACAGACAACCGGAAATGGATTTAAATCGCGTTTTTCATTTTGGAATCATTAGTTACCTTATGCAGTTGTTCTGGTTAGATCCTTGGGAGACCGTAGAAGATTCAGATAAAACGGGAAATGGTGGTTTTGGTTGCCCAGGAAGAGCCCTCTTTGTACGGCTTCGTCTCTCTCCTTATACGCCCTAAGAGCCATTTCTGATGCAAGCGCCTCTCTGATATATATCAGCCGCACCACTTCTCTTCCACACACACGTTGCACTACCCTAATCGGTTTTCGGTTCGCGATTTTGCTCTCAACTCAACCGAACCGAACCGAACCAAGAGAAATCAACTTTGAACTGGTAATTGACCCAGATAACCGTAATTTACTACCTCAATTTTGAGCAGCATCTTTAGTCATAATTCCGAACCGAATATGAAACCGGGAATGTTCTGGAATTCGGTTTAGTTAAGCTATATTCTTTTTTTGCTTTGGAGAGTAAACTCCAAATTCTTGTAATAATATCTTCAAGAAGATTATTCAGTATTCCAGTTGCAAAAATGCGAAGGAAAAGGTCTAAATGGCTTTTTCAGAAAACCAAATCTACACGTTATTAATAGAAAGTTTCTGGATTATCGGGTACTAACAGTTGATTAAATAAGAAAAAGACAAAAATTGTAGTTAAATTTTAATATCTGAAGAACGTGTCTGTACTGTTTTTGCAGATGACTGCACTCACTCTATGTTTTAGACGAACTTTTCAACTATCTCACAGCTTTTACGTTAAAATAATAGTAATAATATACCAGCGTTTAATAATTTTCGATGCAAATTTTCCTTAAACGATTTTGTATAGCTGTTAAAGATTCAACTTTATAACCTAATTAAATTTGTATACAGTTGGGGGATTATTGACCCACAAACGTGATAAGCATACAAATTTTGTGGCACAAACCAAAAACTGAACCATCTAAGACTAATAGCATACTTAATTAATGATGAAATGATGACAATTGACACAACGAGTCATTCAACGGAGATATTACTGACAGAAGTAGTGGTAAACTAGCTCTTCAACAGAGGGATGAACACACACAAATCTCGGCTGTTTCCGAATTATGTTGACTTATTTTTATTTAAAACTAATTATAATGTTTGTCATAGTAAACCAAATTAAATATCCATCCATCTTGGATTTAACGATCTAAGAAAATGTAGCTTATGCTTTTTAGATTCGGCTGGTAATCAGCAGAGATTACGCAACAATGATAAAGACAATTACATTTTACTTGTTTTCAAAACCACCGAAACGCATCGTTTCACATTTTATACACTTCCTCATGTCGCTAATACAAGATTTGGGAACACATTTCCTTGTCAAGTGTATTAACTTTTTTAACCGGATGGTTTTTTAAGGACCATTCTCCTTTTATTACACAATAAAAAACATACGTTACAGTTTACAGACACCACCACATACAGAAAAAAAACACGTTTGATCGTCAAATGAAGGACACAAGGTTATCTTGTATCTCTCCCTCGTGTGGTTGAACCAGAGGATCAATGATCTTTCTCCATCCTCCAAAATCTGATGGAGCTTCAGACAGTACGAACCCGTTCACGTAGAAAGTTGGTGTCCCATAAACCCCGCTTGAAGCGCTATACTGCAACACACAAAAACCAAAACATGAACTAAAAGTTAGTAGTGTTTCTTTTCAGGTAACGATAAGAACAGCCAGGTGTATTTTCGGGCACAAACGGTGAAATGACCTTGAAGGAAACCCTAGTTGCACGGTCCGATTTTGTGTCCCTGAAGCCGGTTTTGAGGACAGATTGATATGAGTTTCCCAACGTGACTTCTCCGAGCTTGACTATTCTGTCCACAACTGCAGGTCTTGACAGGAGTTGTGTTTGCGCGTTGTAGAACATTGCCTGTCAAGAAACAGATTCAGCGAACCATATAAACATTTATTACATATCAATTCTCATTTGATAGATGCAAAACAATAACCAAGTTTTTTTTAACTATTAACATTGAACAAACCTGATGCTCGAAGAACCCTTCCAGTAAAATGAAGGTAGCACTGGAGTTTAAGGTATTCACAATGTGTAAGGCCCGAGAAGTTACATATGCATTGTCATGGTACCTGCAAAATCCAACAACACCGAAAAATATTCATTACGTTTATGATTGGAAGAATATTGTATTGACTCTCATAATCACAATGGTTACAATACTTACACTTATATAGAAGACTCATCTAACCTGATCAAATCATATTATCACATTTAACAAATCTCAAAGGAAAGAATTTTACATTTTCATGAAAACAATCATAAAACAGAGACTTGACTTTTTGCTAAGCTACTTCTCGATTTGATTACGATATTTAGAATCAGAGTAGTAGTAGTATGTCATGTGGTAAGTTCAGATTCAGGAGAAAAACGAAAAATTGAAGAACAAATTCTCACCGTGCCGATTTCAATTCTAGCTCAGAAAACAGAAATTGAAATGCGAAAAAATCGAAAACGAAGAAGAGGAATAGAGTACTAACGGTAAAGGAAGGAGGTGAAGGAGAAGAGCAACGCGAGATCCGTAGTGTTGAATAGCTTTCTTCAGCGGCGACCAAGCGTCTCTGCTGTCCGGGCACACCGGGTCAAAAAACGCCTCGATTAGTATAGTATCCGGGTCAACACGATGACCCGGTGGGTAAACGAAACCATCGCGCCTCGCCGGAGGTATTAGCTGCGTATGTACTTGCGTCGTCCCGACGACGAGGAACAGCAAAATTGTTCGAATCATTCTCTCGCTCACACTCTTTCTCTCTCTCCCTGGAATCGCCGCCGGGGATTAATAAAACCAGAGAAGGTAGTTGTAAAGCAACGGCTACGATTACTGGCAAGGTAAGGGAGAGGACCACTTCCTTTCATCTCCAACCGTTGGTTTAATTTGTTCTGACGTGGTAGATTCTCGTGCTAATCCGGTTGGGAAAATTTGGGTAATAAGAAATTTATTTGGTCCAACCACGGTTCGTGAATAAAATTACGGTTCGTGAAAAATGAAAATAATTGAGATATGGTCCAACCATGTTCACAGAGAAGAACACGCAGTTACAGGAGAAACTCATAACTCTCTCTCTCTGCTCGAGACGAACCGTTCTCAGGTACGCGTCTTGTTGTTGATCAGATCTTCTTTACAATTCGATTGCGTCTCTGTTCATTCACTTTCACTGGATTTTCATCATCACAGTTTGTATAATTGGATCGAAATTTCCATTGATTTTGCTTTTTTTTTTTTTTTTTTTTTTTTTTTTTTTAACGTTTTTTTTGCGAATCCCCGCNGTCGATGATTATTGCTTTCAGGAGGGGATTGTCGAGTTAGCTTGATTTGGTTTGACTTTGATCTGTGAAAATGGGAGAAGAAGGGACTCTGGAGATCGGCATGGGTAAGTCACCGATCATGAATCACACAATACTTAGCTTCAGGATTTTTCGATCGTGTCTGTAGGTCGTGCGTTTGAAATTTACAGTTTGATTAAGCATGTAATCGGATTAATTCAGAACTTACTTGTCCCGAATCTCGTTTTTCTGGGGATTTTTATAGCACTATAGCTCTTATTTGACCTCGCTTGGCGTTGATAAGTATAACTCTCTTCGTTAGTATAAGACTGATGAAGAATATTGGAATTGCAGAGTACAGAACTGTTTCTGGTGTTGCGGGACCATTGGTCATTCTTGACAAAGTGAAGGTAGTAGGAACATAATTTGACTATGAAGCGAAACTTATCTGACGAACATTTCTTATCATGGATAATGATGATTCAGGGTCCAAAGTACCAGGAAATTGTTAATATTCGCTTAGGAGATGGATCAACGAGACGTGGTCAGGTCTTGGAAGTCGACGGCGAGAAAGCAGTTGTGCAGGTTTAGGATTTTGTTTTCATGCTACTTAAAACAATACTCTATGTGAATCTTGATGTACAATGCTGTATTGGTCACTTCCTGAGTGACTGACTCGTCTAAGTGTTTCAGGTTTTTGAAGGAACATCTGGAATTGACAACAAGTTTACCACCGTACAGTTCACTGGAGAGGTAATTTACCCATAATAAAAACCTTTTCGTCCCTCCAATGTTTCGTCAGATTTGACGAGTTGATTCATTTTTTGCATCATGTTTACTATGTAAACCAGTGGTGCGTGTGTGTGTATTTCAGGTTTTAAAAACACCTGTGTCATTGGACATGCTTGGCCGCATATTTAACGGTTCTGGAAAGCCTATTGATAATGGCCCTCCTATTTTGCCAGAGGCATACCTTGACATTTCAGGTCAGCTTCAAATAGGATGATATGATTGCTTCCGTTGAGAGATCTCTGAAGCAATATTTCTGTATATGTGTTTTTCTTTTTTCTGAAAATGTGTCAAGTGTTTTATATTTGATAGGAAGCTCAATCAACCCAAGTGAAAGAACCTACCCGGAAGAGATGATACAAACAGGGATTTCGACCATCGATGTCATGAATTCAATTGCTCGTGGACAGAAGATCCCTCTTTTCTCTGCTGCTGGTCTTCCTCATAATGAAATCGCTGCTCAGATCTGTCGTCAGGCCGGTCTCGTCAAGCGTTTGGAAAAAACTGCCGATCTACTTGAGGTAATCCTTTCTTGTCCCTGTACCACAACAAATGTAAAGCACTTACATTTAAGTTGCAACTGTTTTTACAAGATTTGAAATGCCATTGGCTTCAAGTGCTATATCCTTCTTTGTAGACATTCCTCTTTCAACCTCGTCTGACTCATGATTCTTTCCCCTTCTTTTGCTTTTCCAGGACCATGGAGAGGACAATTTTGCGATCGTGTTTGCAGCAATGGGTGTGAACATGGAGACAGCTCAGTTCTTCAAGCGAGATTTTGAAGAAAATGGATCTATGGAGAGAGTTACTCTTTTCCTGAACCTGGTAATAATACAACTAGTTGTGACTTGTAAAGCTTATTGTCATATCTTACTGTTTGTAGAAAAATGGAATTGACCTTCCAAATAAATTCCAAACAGGCAAATGATCCGACCATTGAGAGAATCATCACTCCTCGAATTGCACTCACAACAGCAGAGTATCTGGCTTATGAATGTGGGAAACACGTCCTTGTTATATTGACTGATATGAGTTCTTATGCTGATGCTCTTCGTGAGGTAATAATAATGAAAATCTAATACCAGAGAGTAGTAGTAACGTTCATTCCACACCGTCTTCAAATTTGGTAATAGTCTTGAGAAAATCGTTAGGTCTCCGCCGCTCGAGAAGAAGTTCCCGGAAGGCGTGGATACCCGGGTTATATGTACACTGATCTTGCTACTATCTATGAACGTGCCGGTCGTATCGAAGGAAGAAAAGGTTCCATCACCCAAATCCCAATCCTCACCATGCCCAACGATGGTAAAAACAACTTCATATTCTTAAAAAGTTGTATTTTTATCTCTTGAACAAACCTCATTGTTGTTCTTTCTAAAAACTTAGACATCACACATCCTACTCCGGATCTTACTGGTTACATTACTGAAGGTCAGATTTACATCGATAGGCAACTTCACAACCGGCAGGTAAAGAACACTCTTAAGACCCTGATCCTATTGGTTTCGCTTATATATTATGATTGATCTCTGTTTCTTCCTTAAAAAATAAAAACAGATATATCCACCAATCAATGTGCTTCCCTCTCTTTCTCGTTTAATGAAGGTTAGTGAACTAACTTCATTTTTATGAACACCCATCACATTTTCTCTCTCTATTAACTTGTCATCCTCCTTGTGTTAGAGTGCTATTGGAGAGGGCATGACTCGGAAAGACCATTCCGACGTGTCGAACCAGCTATACGCGAATTACGCGATCGGGAAAGATGTTCAAGCCATGAAAGCTGTTGTTGGAGAAGAAGCGCTTTCTTCAGAGGATCTGCTTTACCTAGAGTTTTTGGATAAGTTTGAGAGGAAGTTTGTCATGCAAGGAGCTTATGACACACGCAACATTTTCCAGTCGCTTGACTTAGCTTGGACGTTGCTCCGTATCTTCCCTCGCGAGCTTCTTCACCGTATCCCTGCGAAGACGCTCGACCAGTTCTACAGCCGCGACTCAACGACGAGCTAAACATCAGAATCCACTTGGTAATGAAGCTATCTTGTCGATACTCTTTTGAGAGAGAATGAATAGTGTGAATTTTGTGATGTATTTTTTTTGTGTTTTATATAGAGAGTAAAAAAAGCCCATACATTTAAGTTTGATTTTTTTTTTTTTTTGCTTTTGTTAATTTGTTCAAAGTGGAAATATAAGCGAGAAAACAATGTCGTAATTTTCTCTTTTTCTATTCATATTTCTTCACATCTTCTGAGATACACGTGGTCTAGAAGACTAGAACCATTTTTTTATCACAAATAATGTGTTTTTATTCTAGTAGTATGGTGTTAACTCGCATTTCGATTAGAATATTGCTCCATAGAGAATCATAGTCAAAGAAGTATAAACTTACGTAAAAGTACTTGTATTCATATAGGATAAGCTATGTTCTAAAAATCTCCGATTTTTCTGATTAATCGTTCGAAGGGGGTGACCGTAGAGATTTTCGCTAATCGGTGACACTATTTAGTCAAATGTTGTTTGACCGATTTTTGCACGATTAATTACAATAATCACCGATTAATTCTGTAAATCGTAGGTCAAATTTATACTTTTATGAAATCTGATTGGCTCAGTTGATAATTGATTGTAAAATTCGATACAAAAATAAAAGTTCATTCTGTTTAGAGTTATCTTAACCAAAAAAACATGTGATTAATCGTTTTCAACAAATCAATTTGGAGATTTATCTTCTAAACACAAACCTTGACTATTTTCGTCTTAGGTAGTATATGTGAATTTGAAAAAATACAGACACACAAGACGAAATTCATAATAGGATAATTAGACCAAAAACTGAATTCGGGATCTGAAAATTCTATTCATTTATCGAGGTATTACTTTATCCAGTATTACTTTATAGATGTTCTACTGTAATTACATTCATCAAAACCAGATGGGCATATTCTTAGGGATAAGAGCACTTACCGTGGTGTCCATCTCAAGAGTTTTCAGTTTAGGAGAGTTTTGAAGCAAAACAATAAGTGGTTCCAACCAATATGCTATAAATTCTGAATTAAAGAGTAAATCTGTGAGCCAAGTGAACTTAACGGTGTTACAACATGCAGCCTGCAATAAAAGAAAAAGAAAAATAATTAGTTGACTAAGCAAGTAACAAAGAACAAAACATTCTGTTTAGAGTTATCTTAGACGAAATTCATAATAAAAATTCATTCTGTTTAGAGTTATCTTAACCAAAAAAATATGTGATTAATCGTTTTCAACAAATCAATTTGGAGATTTATCTTCTAAACACAAACCTTGACTATTTTCGTCTTAGGTAGTATATGTGAATTTGAAAAAATACAGACACACGAGACGAAATCCCATTATGTGATTTTTGAAAAAATGTTTGGTTTGAAAAAAAACAAGAAGATATACTACATAAGACGAAAATAAGACGAAATTCATAATGGGATTTTGCTTCTCCAAATCACAAACACACGAGATCCCAATCTCTTCTTCTTCCGATTCTAGCCCTCGTCATCGTTACCAACCTCTCCCCAAACCAACCGTTCCTCAAGGACAAACTAGTAGTTTTCCCACCATTCCTAAACCCAAACCAGCTCCTCCTCCTCCTTCCTCCTCCGGTTCCCAAATCGGTCCAATCCTAAACTGGCCGATGATCGATCTCTCTGCTCTCTACGACCTCCACAAAGAACTCGGCCGTGGACAATTCAGAATCACCTACAAATGTACAGACAAATCCAACGGCCGAGAGTACGCCTGCAAATCAATCTACAAACGCAAACTCATCCGTCGACGTGAGGCGAGAGGTCATGATCTTACAGCATCTCACTGATCGTAGAGATTTTCGCTAATCGGTGACACTATTTAGTCAAATGTTGTTTGACCGATTTTTGCACGATTAATTACAATAATCGCCGATTAATTCTGTAAATCGTAGGTCAAATTTATACTTTTATGAAATCTGATTGGCTCGGTTGATAATTGATTGTAAAATTCGATACAAAAATAAAAGTTCATTCTGTTTAGAGTTATCTTAACCAAAAAAACATGTGATTAATCGTTTTCAACAAATCAATTTGGAGATTTATCTTCTAAACACAAACCTTGACTATTTTCGTCTTATGTGGTATATGTGAATTTGAAAAAAATATTTAATCTAGGTTAGAAATATATGATTTTCATATTAATGTGTTATTTTATATATTAAATATTTAAAAATATATAAAAATATAGCAAAAATTCTATCCTGATTAATCTCTAATTTATTAGCGATTTTTGAAAAATCGCTAATCGCTGCCTAATTGATTAATTAGCGCCGAAAAACGTAGAGGATAAGTGATAAGTCACGTTTTTTAACCGAAACCCTGTTTTTTTTTCTTTTTGTTATTGGTTGTGGAAAGCGATCATCATGACACGACAGACCACTGAAATAAAGGAATCAATAAGATTATTGAATCAGACTGAGTTTTGTCTCTTTTCCAATCAATCGCAATCTCCGTTAGAATTAAATTCACAAATACATAACTCTTTTTTTTTTTTGGTATGAACACATAACTCTTTGCTCCTTTTAAAAGAAAAAACTCAAGTTTGCGCGTTGATTATTTATTTATTTTGCTAGGGAAGAAGAGAACCTACAGAGACCCTCTCCAAGGGGACACACTCACTGAATAAAAATGATACCATAACCTTCCCAAAACGCAGAAGCAAAGAACCTTCAAACCTATTGAAGCCAACATTTTGTGTATTCAAATTCCCTTTATTTACAAAAAAACAAGAAGAAAAAAACACGGAATAAGACAGAAGACCATTCTACTTTGATCGCATGTTCAAAAACCACCATAAAGCTACCAAAAACCAGAGAAACAACAAAATTCAAACCAAACATTTTTTCAAAAATCACATAATGGGATTTTGCTTCTCCAAATCACAAACACACGAGATCCCAATCTCTTCTTCTTCCGATTCTAGCCCTCGTCATCGTTATCAACCTCTCCCCAAACCAACCGTTCCTCAAGGACAAACTAGTAAATTTCCTCCCATTCCTAAACCCAAACCAGCTCCTCCTCCTCCTTCCTCCTCCGGTTCCCAAATCGGTCCAATCCTAAACCGGCCGATGATCGATCTCTCTGCTCTCTACGACCTCCACAAAGAACTCGGCCGTGGACAATTCGGAATCACCTACAAATGTACAGACAAATCCAACGGCCGAGAGTACGCCTGCAAATCAATCTCCAAACGCAAACTCATCCGTCGAAAAGACATCGAAGACGTGAGGCGAGAGGTCATGATCTTACAGCATCTCACTGGTCAACCGAACATCGTCGAGTTTCGAGGCGCGTATGAGGACAAAGACAATCTCCACGTGGTCATGGAGCTCTGTTCTGGAGGCGAGCTGTTTGATCGTATCATCAAGAAAGGGAGTTACTCTGAGAAAGAAGCTGCTAATATCTTCAGACAGATCGTTAACGTCGTTCATGTTTGTCATTTCATGGGAGTTGTTCATAGAGACTTGAAGCCTGAGAACTTCTTGCTCGTTAGTACTGACGAAGATTCTCCGATCAAAGCCACCGATTTTGGACTCTCTGTTTTCATCGAAGAAGGTAAATAGCTATAAAAATAAATTAAAATCTTGAATACTGAAATTCCATCTTTTTTTTCTTTCTCAAGATTCTTCTATGATTTCTACAGAGACTATAATGTTTAAACTTGTGGTAGAATAAAGAAAAAGGATAAAAAGACATTTTAGCTCCCCCTTAGTGGGATCAATCTAGTGTAACATCAAGTCAACCTCGAAAACGACTTGCGTTGACCCAAGTCAACAGATATATCACACGATAAAGATTGATCCAAAAAATAATACGAACATAATCATGTAGAGGGGAATCTTCCTTTTTTGAAGATTTTGGTTCACACCAAAAACCTAAACACTTGAAACTGGAGATGTATTAGGACTGATAAATCATTTTTTGAACCTAAATTTTTTACAAGTACCATAATTTGATATGACTAATATATTTGTGTAGGTAAAGTGTATAGAGATATAGTCGGGAGCGCGTACTACGTGGCACCAGAAGTGCTACATCAAAACTACGGGAAAGAGATCGATGTATGGAGCGCTGGTGTCATGCTTTACATTCTTCTCAGTGGTGTTCCTCCATTTTGGGGTGGTACGTATGTCAAAAACAATTTGGTAGCTATACGATTCATTTTCTTTATACAGTCTTGATGCATGAGATGTTCAAAAACCCGGTACTATATATATGTATAACGTTGTCCAGAGAACGAGAAGACTATATTCAAGTCGGTTTTAGAAGGAAATCTGGATCTTGAGAGTTCTCCATGGCCTAGTATATCGGAAAGCGCAAAAGATTTGATAAGAAAGATGTTGGCTAGAGATCCTAAAAGACGAATTACCGCAGCTGAAGCACTTGGTATGTTTTGCAATATGTGTCTGCATATGTAACATATTCTCCGTCTTTAGTTCCAACTAACATTAAACGTTCTTATGTTAAACAGGGCATCCATGGTTGACAGACAGCAAGATCTCAGGTAAACCAATCGATAGTGCTGTTCTTATTAGGATGAAGCAATTCCGTGCAATGAACAAGCTAAAGAAACTTGCCTTGAAGGTAAAATCAATGATTCTTTATCTTCAAGATTGATCAAAAATAAAATAAAAATCTAAAATAACAGAGTAACTCTTTTTTCTTGTTTTAAGGTGATTGCGGAAAATTTATCGGAAGAAGAGATCAAGGGACTAAAGCAAATGTTTAAGAACATAGATACAGATGGAAGTGGAACCATCACTATTGATGAACTTAGAAGCGGTTTACATCGGCTTGGATCTAAGCTTACGGAATCTGAAATCAAACAACTCATGGAAGCTGTAAGAAAAAAAGAGGATAATAAATCATATTGGTTTAAAGAGATCAATAGCTAAATTTTGTTAATGTTTTTTGTTTTTCATACCTATATGTAGGCTGATGTGGACAAAAGCGGGACGATTGATTACATTGAGTTTATAACTGCTACAATGCATCGACATAGATTGGAGAAAGAAGAAAATTTGATAGAAGCATTCAAATACTTCGACAAAGACAGAAGCGGGTTTGAACATTTTCTTTATATTTGTCACAACTATAACAAAGATTAGTTTGTCATATAGAACATATTCGTTTTTTTATGTTTAACAGATTCATCACAAGAGACGAGCTTAAACATTCCATGACTCAGTATGGTATGGGTGATGATGCGACCATAGATGAAGTTATCAATGATGTCGACACCGACAATGTAAGGATAACATTTACATTGATGATGATGATGATGATGATGATGATGATGATGAAGATGATGACTAATAATGATGATTAATTAACAATTACTAATGATGGTGATTGATAGGATGGGAGAATAAACTACGAAGAATTTGTGGCGATGATGACGAAAGGAACTACATATACAGATTCAAAGCTGATCATCAGATGATATATATATTCGACTACGATTATGGATGCTTTGCTTCTACTGTAAACAAAGTATAAACTAATTATAATAATTAATAATACAGACGAATGAAATTGAGCATCAATGCGCCCGTCCTTGTGTTTTCTTTCCGGAAAAGAGTTAATTTAGCCTGATTCATGGTTTAATTACTAGAATAGCTCTTAATTTAATTTTATTACTAATGAGTTTTTCATATTTATTTTACCTTCAAATCATTTGTTAACAAAAAAAATTAAATTACAATGCCATTATAATTATTAAAAAAAAGAAAAAAGAATAGACTTATTTTACAGACACAATAGATTTTTTTTATAGACTTATTTTCATTTAACATTTAATTAATTTTGAATTTTTGATAGACTTATTTAGGAATTCATAGATTATTTTGTTTGTTTAACCACAGACTAAATTAATTTTGATAGACTAATTAAATTTCTATATATTTAATTTTTTTTTGGGCATAGACTTATTTAATTTTGATAGACTTGTTTAGCCATCTACAAATTTAATTAGTTTTGAATATACTAGTTTTCCTTTGGCAATAGATTTAATTAATTTTGACAGATTTGATTAGTTTTCGATAAACTTATTTTCCTTTAGCCACAAATTTAACTAACTTTGACAAACTTATTTGTTTTCCATAGATTAATTTCCTTGAGCCACATATTTAGTCGAAAAGTTTGTCTCCTTTGAATAACATTTTGATTTTAAACTAAACCAATCATACCGGTGTTAACCAAACCGAACCAAACCCCATTTAATCCAAACCAACAAATTAAATCCTGATTAACTTTTTCAATCTTCTTATTGTTTTATCTATCTTTTAAGCATTGTGTAACGTATTGGTTGGTTATAATTCTTTCAGTTTATGGCTCCAAAAGTTTGTTAATCCAGTTTTGTCTCTTCCTTCTTCTCTTTCTGGCTGAGAAGCATCACAATGATGATTTTAATGGCAGTTTTGGTCTGGTCTGCAACTCTAGAGATATGCATTGCCAGAAAAGGAAGACAATGGAAACATCACCGTAGGAGCTCCTCCTCCTTGTCTGATTCCTTATCCAGCAAGTAACCATAAAGCCATGAAATATTCATTTCCATAAGTCAAAACCCAAACCAAAACCGAAGTTGAAAACTAGGCCGCCAAAGTCTGGTGGCGGCACATCTGTCGTGTCACAACAACCACAAGTCCAACCACATCCTCTGCTTACTCTGTTTCTGTCACACAGAATAATTTGACAAGGAAAAAGAGCCTGAAGGAACCGTACTCTCTGGACGGACACAGCCTCCAGCTACTAATGATGTCATGGAGATTGAAAATCCCCTGTTGGTGAGCAAGAAGAAGATATTTCGTTGAATAGGATTTTCGTTAATGTTGTGTAGCCTTCTCTTTTTGTTGGTAATTTAGATGAAACAAAAATAAATAAATAAAAGTTGAGACTTTGATCTCACAGTAGTTCATTTGAAGCCGTAATGATTCACAAAAATAAGTCTAAAGTTAAAAACACACACATTCGCATCACTACTCAGAGAAACAAACAACCTGCAATTTCTGTCTCAGAGAATTGTGTTGTTGGTCCGCAAAGCAGCAACATTAGTGAATCAAGATTCCATCAAACACAGCAGCACAGGCAAAAAAAGCCGTCTAGAAGTTTCAACTACTAACAATAAGTTTCCACAATACATTAATATTCAATTGATACTAACTCTCAAAGGTTTCAAGAGTCTGCAAACGAAAGACTCTCAGTGACACAAAGGATAACAGAGAATCCCCAAATTTTTAAGAAAATCCCCAAATTAAAAATTAAACTCATCGGACACGTAATATACTACGAGGATCGTTGATTAACGTAGAGGACGATAGAGCAGAGCAGAGCCTTTCGGCTTTTCAATCAGCGACAGGAAATCAAAGAAGCCTCTGTAGGCTGTAGCAGCA
>OVBJ01000292.1:0-66949 GCA_900406535.1 Noccaea bulbosa
AGCGTTTCAAGTTTTTTTTAAGGGACCATGTTGGAACACGTCGACGATACACCAAATGGTTGTTTAGCGGGGTTTTTGCAAGTTCATAGGTTTAATTTGCACATAATATAATTGAGTGTTAGATTNGTAAGTTTACTGGTTTTTTTTGCACAAAACCCTAAATTGAAAGGGAACAGGTAATTCTAATAATAGATGAGATAGTAAGAGCTTACTCTCCTTCTTGGCAATATTTAGCAAATTTTCGAACACAACCAAAAAAAAAAACTCAAAGTGTGTACTACAGCTCGGGTTAATTCCAGGCCCATAAGTTTCGTGTATATATTTCAGAGAGAGTTGGAAAACCCTAAGACGGATGAAGAACTTTCGTCTGCAGATCTAAAACGAGGTTAGTGATTTTTGTTTAACCGTATCAATCCCTCGTTATACTTGTCTGATGTTTGATTTGAGAAGATTTCCGTTCTAGAATGAAGACCTAGCTAACTTGGATTTGATTTTCCTAGGTTTCCCATGATGCACAGCAAGTCGTCGGCTGAGAAGACGGGGGTGTGGTGGGACATGGAGACCTGTCAGGTTCCCAAAGGGTATGATCCTTATCAGGTCCGTCAGTGTATGGAATCGGCGTTGAAAGACTACCTGCCTTTCACCATATCCCTCCTGGTGTCGCGGAACCCATCTTATCCACTGGAATCTTTATGAAACACTGCGACAACGGTGAATCTTCTTCTTTTCTCTATATATAATTTCGTTTTTTTTTAAATTAAGCTTTATGGTTTAATTTTCCAGGTCCGACGGATATTGTGTATGATATGAATAGGTGGGCAGCTAATAATCCACCTCCGGCTAAGATAATCCTCATATCCGATCGTGAAGTACTCTTTGTTGTTAGTGACCTACTCCCCTTGTTAAGTGCCCGGGGTTACACGATTATTCGTGCATTTCTAAATCATCCAAAAGTTCCACCCAAATACGCTTCTCAACTGTGGGACTGGAACTTTTTATTGTCAGGTGTTTTTCATCTCTCGCGCGCGCCAATTAATTAAGCTGTTTCTGATAAGTAGCTTTTTTTAATATATATATTATATATTATGGATTCAGCTGGGTATGACGATACTAATCAAGAGGCAACAAGAAAGGAGGTTGAAAAGAAATGCGGTGAAACTGCTTGGTTTTGCGACATATGCATTAAATCTGGCCACTCTTTTGCTGGCGAAAGCTTTGAAAGTATGACCAGGCATTTCAAGAGTGTAGAACATAGATTTCAAGTAAGCATCCTCTTGCCTCAACCCCTGCTTGCATGGATCGTTACATTTTTTCATTGTCCAATCACTGTAAAAAATATCTCTATTTCAAAGGTTTGACCCAATGCTATCTTGTTTCCAGGAGTTGAAGCGTATGCCTCTAGCCTTTATTAGAGATCTAATTAACTCTAGAGAGGAAGAGGCCTCCTCACAATCGAAGAAGCCTATTACCATGGCGAATAGGCAACTAGAGGCAAGTCTCAGTACCTCAATTTCGATGATTGAGCGCGACTATTTTCTTGATGAAAGAGTTTCGAATGTGAATACGTCCATTTTCTTGGTTCCAGGGGTTGAAGCAACTGCCTCAAAAGAAAAAGGGAGGGGTGTGGTGGGACATGCACAGCAAGTCGTCGGCTGAGAAGACAGGGGTGTGGTGGGACATGGACACATGTCATGTTCCCCGTGGTTATGATCCTTATCAGGTCCGTCAGAGTATAGAATCGGCGTTGAAAGACTACCTTCCTTTCACCATCTCTGCCATTGGCAACCTAACCGCGTCCCTCCCCGCGTCTTGGAACCCATCTTATCCACTGGTTTCTTCATGAAACACGTCCACCACGGTGAATCTTCTTTTCTCTATATATGATTTGTTTTCTTTAAATCAGGCTTTATTTTTAACTGTCCGTATTTTCCAGGTCCTGTGGACATTGCGATTGATATGAATAGGTGGATACTGAATTATCCACCTCCGGCTACGGTAATTCTCATGTCCGATCATGAAGATGTCTATCTTACTAGTGGGTTCCTCCCCTCGTTAAGTGACCAGGGATACACGATTACGCAAATCGTCCGGAGGTTTCGCCCGAATACGCTTCTGAACTGTGGGACTGGAAATTTTTATTGCCAGGTGTTTTTTCATCTGTCGCATTGAAATAATCTGTTTACGCTGTCTCTGATTTTTTCATTTTAATAGATCGGGATGGCTATACTAATAAGGAGACAAGAAAGGAGGTTAAGGAGAAGTGCAGTGAAACTGCTTGGTTTTGCAACATATGCATTAATATTCGTTGCTCTACTTGTGCTGGCGAAAGCTTTAAAAGTTTGACAAGGCATTTAGAGAGTAAAGAACATAAATTTCAAGTAAGCATCCAGTTGAACCCCTGCCTGCATGGATCGTTACATTTTTCATTGTCCAACCATTAATGCCTCAAGTAAATAATCTCTCTGTTTCAAAGGTTTGACCCAATGCTATCTTGTTTCCAGGAGTCGAAGCAAGAGCCTGTAGCCTTTCTTAGAGATCTAACTTCCTCTAGAGGCAACCAAGGAGGCTATTACCATGGCGAAGAGGCAACCAGAGGCAAGTCTCAACACCTCAATTTCGATGATTGAGCGCGACTTTTTTCTTGATGAAAGAGTTTCGGATGTGAATATCTCCATTTTCTTGTTTCCAGGGGTTGAAGCAAGTGCCTCAAAAGAAAACCCAATAAGACTATTACCAAGGTGCAGAAGCAGTCAGAGGCAAAGCCGTCGAAGGCAAGTTTCATCACCTCAATTTTGTGCCACCTTTTTCTTAATTAAAGAGTTTCTGAATGTGAATATCCCCATTTTTAAATCTGACCCGATGAATCTTTTTTCCATTACCAAGGTGACTAAGCAATCAATGGCAATTGGTAACACCTCAAACCGCAAGCCGTTTATGACGTGAGCAAGGCGAAGATTGCATGGCCCATGGATTGTTAGGCGTTTCATATGGTGTGCATGGTCTGTTCTGCTTCTATCGTGTGTTAACTCATACTTCCCTCTCTTTATCGTTTCAAACTACGTTTTATGTATTTTGCACTCTATTTAGGAAACATATCATATTATCTACTATTTACATTAACTATCATTGTCAAAATTTGAAGATTGACCGTTTATTGCAAGGTCGATTAAGGAAAATAGGTAGTGGTATTGCTCGCGCTTGTTTGAATATGTTTCCAAGTCTCGTTTCTTAACTATTTGACCAACATGTTTTATTAGGGGTTTTTTTATTGGTCATCAAATGACTTAAGATGGAAATAATATATGCTTCTCTATATCTGAACAATCAAACCGTTTTCTTTAAGTAAAGAAAGCTACATAATCTCTCTGTCGTTGCACTTTTGTTCCATGTCTAGAGAGGGTTCTCGGGAGCTATTAAAATAACTAGAGTATTGGCATTGTATAGGAGATTTGGAACCTTGCCGATGGAAAGCGTGCTCATGTAGTAGCTTATCTTAAAAAATAAGCTATTAAGGTTCCTAGGGCACTAGTAGACACCCAGAAGGAGGAACCAAGGAGCTGCTTAGGTGCATGGACAAACTTCGTTGGTCGAACGAACGAGCTTGCCACCGATGAAGACTGCTGGGACAGCCCTTGGGACAGCTTAGCCTCATTAGTGCCTTCCCAATCTCTCGGCACTCTGGGTCCTTATCGATCTCGTGGATCTTTGGGTTAACCCCCGAGATCTTGAAAGAGGACTTGGACCGCGTAGGACAAACAATACGAGCTCTTGCTGAATATAACCACTCCTTTCTCGGACGACATTCTCATAACCTTGTCCATTTTGTTGATTTACTTAAGAGCTGGATTCCTTGATATAAAATTAAGATGTAAAAGAAGAAGATGGTGAACGGAAAGGAGCCTTTAGAACTAAGAATTCATGAGATCAAACTTGGTGTTGCTTGTGACTCTAGTTGCTTGAGCCGCAGGCTATTTATAACATGATTATTCCAGGAGACCGAACCTTTTCTTCGGCTTTACCCATTTTTGTAAGGACCCAGAAAGACCCTTGAATCGTTTTTCACGCCATATAATTCCGATGAGGATAATCAAAAAGATACCTTTTATAAATGAATTGAAAAGAAAGGGAAAAAGGAAATATTGAATTGAGACTTGAAAGGACGGTTATTATACGTTGAGGGAAATTGAACAGACATAGATATGTGTTGAGATTTACTCAAACGTCAAAGAGAATCTCGTTCTTTGTTTTTCGCTTGCTCTGAGAAAAACCTTTTTCTCTGTATCAAAATTGCTGACACATCATCATTGTTTACCGGATACCGAACGAATCCATTCCATTTTTTGGCCGCGCAAACTTTAAAGCTAAATTGAAGGTTTTATGTGTAAGTATAATTAATTTGATGGTTTGACGTGTTAGTGAAATACTTTCAAGTTTAAAGTGCTAGCAAATATCACTTTGAGGGTTAAAAATGCGATTTTCCCAAATTACGATGAATAGTGAGTACCTTTTGCAACTTGGGCTTGGATCTATTACATTCAGCCTGGCCCATCTGAAAAATGTAGACTTACAAATATTGGACCCAAAGCCCATCGATTATGAGTTAGACGGAGCCTTGACGATGATGTACTTTCAAAATCACGATGGGTGTCATTCAATTCATGAGGGACTCTAAAGCAGAAGAATATTTGAAGCAAAATTTTCGTCGTCGGCTGGATTTAAAACTATCAAAATGGATTCGGTTGTATTGAAGTTGCAGTTGATGCTCCGAGTCTTGAGTATCTGAGGCTTGTTGTTGTTGTTGTAGGTCATTTTCCCTTATTCCGTAACCTATCTTCCTTACGTGCTGACTTCAGCATCGACTACAGGTGGGAAATGTTGCCAATTTTTCTTGAGAGCTCTAAAATATCTCTCCTTGGTGAGGATTGATTACTGAAACCATAAGCTTCCTTTCTCATTAGTGCAAATAGTGAAAGTATCACATACTCAACTTGTTTCACCCGCTTGGTCCTACTTGCAGGATTTTTGTCCATATGATAAATCAATTTCCATATAACCTTCTGTTTTGCTTTAAGAGGTCCTCATACATTAATTCATTTCTCGTTTTGGGAGCATACAGTGACGACGAAATTATCAGCATGAATTTGCGTTTTCAAAATCCCGTAAAGTGTGGTGACCGGAGTTCCTTATTCTCCGCACTGAAGACCTCGAACTACGCGCTGGGTTCTTCGGAATTGAGGTTCCATGGTCGAGTTCTAGATAATCGGAAGAAGAATCCTACGGTTGCAGTGACATCTGTTTCTTCAAGCGCGATTACTACCGTAAAGGAGACGAAGAGAGATGC
This sequence comes from Noccaea bulbosa, assembly GCA_900406535.1. Lineage (NCBI taxonomy): Eukaryota > Viridiplantae > Streptophyta > Magnoliopsida > Brassicales > Brassicaceae > Noccaea > Noccaea bulbosa. Next base: position 5,342 of record OVBJ01000292.1, read on the forward strand.
AATTGGCGGAGGAGAGAGCGTGTACGACGCGATTGTCATCGGGTCGGGGATTGGAGGATTGGTTGCTGCGACTCAGCTTGCTGTTAAAGAAGCTAGGGTTTTAGTTCTGGAGAAATATCTGATTCCTGGTGGGAGCTCTGGCTATTACGAAAGAGATGGTTATACGTTCGATGTTGGCTCCTCTGTCATGTTTGGTTTCAGCGATAAGGTTAGTACTCTCTCCATCTTCTTCTTCAAAAGTTTTGGTTTTCAGAATTAGAAGAAGCACTTGCTTTTGCTTGGTTGAATTTTAGTCCCTAAAGTTGAAGCGATGCCTTAAATTGAAGGAAACAGGGGAATCTAAACCTGATAACTCAGGCATTGAAGGCAGTTGGTCGTGAGATGGAGGTTATTCCTGATCCCACAACTGTCCATTTCCATCTTCCCAACAATCTCTCTGTTCAGATTCATAGAGAATACGGTGATTCCATCGCTGAGCTTACGAGCAAGTTTCCCCACGAGAAGGAAGGGATCCTCGGATTCTATGGCGACTGCTGGAAGGTCTGGTGTGATTTGTTTTCAAGTTTTGACGCTGTGAAATTTACATTACAAGAGCTTTCCTTTGGGTTGAACAGATCTTCAACTCGTTGAACTCCCTGGAATTAAAGTCGCTTGAAGAGCCTCTCTACCTTTTTGGACAGTTCTTTCAGAAGCCGCTTGAATGCTTGACGCTCGGTATTCTTCTATGGGACTCTTAGAATCGTGTTTGATGTTTGTGTGTTTATTAGTTGCTGTGCGTATATATACATCTGGAGAGGTACACGCAGCAATTATTTTTACTCTTTTTTTTTTTTGTTATTCTGTGTGTTGTACAGCTTATTACTTGCCTCAAAATGCTGGGGATATAGCTCGGAAGTACATAAAGGATCCTCAATTATTGTCTTTCATTGACGCAGAGGTGAGAAATAACATTTTTGTCTAAATCAAGCAGATTGTGGCATGGTTATCACTCTTCATATTTGCCTGCAGTGTTTCATTGTGAGCACAGTCAATGCTTTGCAGACGCCAATGATCAATGCAAGTATGGTAGGATTCTTGTTTTTGTTTTTTTTGGTGTCTACCTCTGTTTTCCCTTCCCTTCTTTTCTTTTCTTATATGTTCAAGGACAGGTTTTATGTGACAGGCACTATGGAGGGATAAACTACCCGGTTGGTGGTGTTGGTGGGATTGCCAAGTCTTTGGCAGAAGGACTTGTTGATCAAGGCAGTGAAATACTCTACAAGGCTAATGTAAAAAGCATAATACTTGATGATGGAAAGGCTGTAAGTTTTTTGAATCACTCTTGCTACAGAAATTGTAACTTTTTAGGTTGAAAATTGTTTTTTCCTTTTTCTGGACCTGGAATTTCAGGTCGGTGTAAGGCTTGCAGATGGAAGAGAGTTTTTCGCTAAAACAATAATTTCAAATGCTACTAGATGGGATACGTTTGGTAAGAGAAAACAGTGACTTATGTAATTGTAGAACAGGTGTCTTCTATCGTAAGAATGCTTATAATGTGACTGCCGTGCTGTAGGGAAGCTGTTAAAAGGAGAAAAGCTTCCAAAAGAAGAAGAAAATTTCCAGAAAGTCTATGTCAAGGCTCCATCTTTTCTTTCAATCCACATGGGTGTTAAAGCAGAGGTTCTTCCTCCAGATACAGATTGCCATCATTTTGTGCTTGAGGTTTGTTAGTTTCCTACTAAGATCTAATCCCTTGGCCGAGTTTGGGAGTATTTAATTGCAACTCTGTTCTTTCGTTGCATACGTAGGACGACTGGAAGAATCTGGAGGAGCCTTATGGCAGTATCTTCCTCAGCATTCCAACCATTCTGGATCCATCTTTGGCTCCAAATGGTCGACATATACTGCACATATTTACAACTTCTTCCATCGAGGATTGGGAGGTAAGGCTGTTCGTAGAGGAGTGAGACCAAGATTTTAATTGCATATCTTCTTAGCTTTAGAAACATTTTCTGGAATTAGTGTGGATATGCCCATCTTTATTTCTCAAAATATATATAAATTTCGGTTAGGGACTCTCTCCGAAAGAGTATGAGGCGAAAAAAGAAGAAGTGGCAGCCGGAATAATACAGAGGCTGGAGAAAAAACTGTTTCCAGGGCTCACTTCATCTATTACATTTAAGGAGGTTAGGCTTCTTCTCTTTTCTTTTCTTTCCGTACAATTTGCTAACATTGTAGAAATTGAGATGTAAAAAGATTCGATCTCTGTAAAAAGTAGTTTTCGGTCATATGAAAAATCTGTATATCCAGTGCATGAGAGCAAGCATATGCCTTATTGGGTATTTAGCCTGTATTATATATCTTAAGGGTTTTATTTCTGAGGCAGGTGGGAACACCAAGAACACATAGGCGATATCTTGCCAGGGATAAGGGAACTTATGGGCCAATGCCAAGAGGAACCCCAAAAGGGTTATTAGGCATGCCATTCAATACAACGGTAAGACGAAGAAAGATAGATATCATCAGTCCTTGGTTAGTTCTGCTGCTGAAAGAGTGATTTGTAATAGGCTATAGATGGTCTATACTGCGTGGGGGATAGTTGTTTTCCTGGTCAAGGAGTTATAGCTGTGGCTTTCTCAGGAGTGATGTGTGCTCATCGGGTAGCTGCTGACATTGGTGAGAAAACGCCGTCATATTTTTGCAATCTGTTAGATAGACTTGTTGGTTACTTAGAGCATAAGAAGCAACTCACATTCATCCTTTGATTTGTAGGGCTTGTGAAGAAATCACGGGTACTTGATGTTGGCCTTCTTGGTTTACTTGGCTGGTTAAGGACACTCGCGTAATTCTAAGGATGCAGGCGACAAAGCTTGTGAAGAAGATCAATGGAACAAGTGTTCCCATTCCCAAGTCTATGAAAGCGGCTATACAATATGAACATGAGCATTCGATGATACAGAACCTTATGAGCCAAAACAAGGAAAATTGTATGCAGAGCAGAACCATCTTTGGTCTTATCTTGTTTTTTTTTCTTCTATATATTATTAAAATCAGTCTTTCGGATAGTAGGTGGTGCTGTGTTCAATTTTGGTGTGTCGACGACATTGTTGAAACACATTTCAAAACGTGTTAATATGGTATGTGGGAACCAAATTAAAATAAATTGGGACGAGCACATGCATTCCTAGATTTACTTATAGATGTTAGGTTAATTAGTGGGGCTGTGGCATTGTTATGGTCCAAGTCAACTATTCGTATACACTTTCATTATCAATTAAAGACCTTTTAACAAATAACAATTACTCCTAAATTACTACTAGTAAATACTAAATAGCTACATATTCAAATTCAAATCAAGCTGTATGTGTTCACTTTACAAATGACACTTTGGACTCAAAGTCTCCAACCATTATGATCTCTTGTTTCACGATAATATCGTTTTCCCTCGTTCGGTCGTTCCTCTGCTTTGTATAAACTTGATCAGTCGATTTTTCTTTAAAAAATATTTATAATCAAGTATCACAAGATTTTCCATCACCTTCAGTTCCATTCGACTCCACATATACGTTAACGTTTAAAAAAAAAAAAAAAAAAAAAAAATTATGTTTATGAATTAAATTGTGATGTGATTGTTGACCATAAAATTTTCTGTCCGAACCCTATTAAATATTTGTCATCGGTAATAACTAATAAGTATTAATGGTTTTAATATCGTGATACTGATATTGATCAATGAATCAATTATCAATGATGCAACGCAACGCAGTGCAATAAAAAACCAAATTAGTGTTGAATGTCGGAGGAGGATAGCTAATTCATCACTAAATTATTGTATGTTAAGATATGATAGATTTGAAAATGATATGCATGCAGCATATGGTCATGTCTTTATTATTGTTTATTGTATGTCTACAGTTATATATAAAAGGGTGCAATAAATTTCGTAATGGACTTCCGAAACTCATCAAGCTCTCAACAATGGCGACCATTCCCTCCCACAGCCTTCTTCTTCCTAACCCAATCAACCTGCAAACAGCTCACTCTTTTCCCTTAAAGCCACACTTGCGGCAATCTACTATGATCACTTTTCCGACAAGATCATCGCCGGCGATGGCTATGTCCAGAACCGAAGGAGCTTCAATATCGCCGAGGCTCGAGCCGGAAAGCTATGGGATTACGACAGCAGAGGATATTCGCCGTCGGGATAGAGAAGCTAAAGAATCCAAGAGGCTGCGGGACACGTGGCGGAAGATTCAGGGAGAAGATGACTGGGCCGGGTTAATGGATCCGATGGACCCGGTTCTGAGATCCGAGCTGATCCGGTACGGAGAAATGGCCCAGGCCTGTTACGATGCCTTCGATTTCGATCCATCTTCCAAGTACTGTGGAAGCTGCAGATTCACGCGGAAGAAGCTCTTCGAGTCGCTCGGGATATTTGATTCCGGTTACGAGGTGGCGCGTTACCTCTACGCGACGTCGAATATCAATCTTCCAAACTTTTTTTCGAAATCGAGATGGTCCAAAGTGTGGAGCAAGAACGCCAATTGGATGGGATACGTGGCGGTTTCCGACGACGACGAAGCTAAGCGCCGGCGCCTCGGACGCCGCGACATCGCGATCGCCTGGAGAGGCACCGTCACGCAGCTCGAGTGGATAGCGGACCTCAAAGATTTCCTCAAACCGGTATCCGGAAACGGATTCAGGTGCCCCGACCCGACCGTTAAAGCCGAATCCGGGTTTCTGGATCTCTACACTGACAAAGACACGACCTGCAATTTCTCGAAGTTCTCGGCGCGAGAGCAGGTTCTGACGGAAGTGAAGCGGCTGGTGGAGAGGTACGGCGACGAGGAAGATGATCTGAGCATCACAATGACGGGACACAGCCTAGGCGGCGCGTTGGCGGTGCTAAGCGCGTACGACGTGGCGGAGATGGGACTGAACAGAACGCGGAGAGGGAAGGTTGTTCCGGTGACGGCGTTCACGTTCGGAGGACCACGAGTGGGGAACATTCGGTTCAAGGAGAGGATGGAGGAACTGGGAGTGAAGGTGTTGAGAGTGGTGAACGAGCACGACGTCGTGCCGAAATCGCCGGGACTGTTCTTGAACGAGCGTGCGCCTCACGCGCTTAAGAAGCTGGCGGGAGGATTGCCGTGGTGCTATTGCCACGTGGGGGAGAAGCTGGCCTTGGATCACCAGACCTCGCCGTTTCTCAAACCATCCGTCGATCTTTCCACCGCTCATAACTTGGAAGCTCTCCTCCATCTCCTTGACGGGTCAGTTCTTTTTTATTTAAACATCCTCCCTCACTTTGAGAATGGTTGGATTCAATACAACCGACTTTCTCAACTCTTGCTTGTTCTATTATCATTTCATTCTGAAAACATATTTTAGGTAACGTGACATAAACGCTAATTTGGTTTCCAGATAATCAGTAGGAGTATGAACATCATTTTTTGTCGGATCAAAGACTTTTATTGGGACAGATCTCGAGTATCTTCGAGATTTGAGCAATCTCACATTTTTCAACAATAATATACGATCGATCTTAAGGACGTATTTTGTGCTCAATAAAATGCGGGTAACGAGAACGTGACCACATAATTTGATATACGTGGCGCTGCTTTGTGGGTGGGTGGGCGATGAGATAATTATTGAAACTAGTAAGAAATAATTTTAAAATGTTGTTGCCATGTCGTTATCTTTGTGTTCATCTTTATCTAGATAACCCTCAATTTGTCGTGTACTTGACTTACCGAAGGTGGAAATATCACACAACTTTTAATAGTTTTTATCACAGTACTAATATTTGTTTTGTCTTTGTATTATCGGAAAAAATCAATTAGCTAAATTGGGAAATATACAGGTATCATGGGAAAGGAGAGAGATTCGTGTTATCGAGCGGGAGGGATCCGGCATTGGTGAACAAAGCATCTGATTTTCTGAAAGACCATTTTATGGTGCCACCGAATTGGCGCCAAGATGCAAACAAAGGAATGGTGAGGAACACGGAGGGCCGTTGGATTCAACCAGATCGCATCCGTGCAGAGGATCACCATGCTCCTGACATACATCATCTTCTCACCCAACTCCAACATCCCTCACAACTTGTGTAATTTAATCACTTTTGTTTTCTTTTTTCATTTGTGTAATTTGTTTTTCGTGTTCCAAAACCAAAAAACCCCCAACATATACGCGTATTAGGGAGAAAAAAGATAGCTAGTTTCATAAGTAAAATTTCGGGTGGGTCAGTCTTGGGTCTCACACTCTTCTTGATCAATCACATCAAAATCCTCCCACCAAGAAACAAGTCCCAAACCATCATCATCTATATTCTCCTGCACATTTCACCCCAAAAAAAAAAAAAAAAAAGTTGATAACCGGAACGAAAAAGGGCAAACTTAAAACAAAGACTTCGGTACCTAGAAGAGAGCAAGTGGAATCAGGTGGCTAATTACATATAACCTTTGATACTATGCAAAATACAAGTGGAGAAGCTTCAGAGAATCAACTTACAGTGACCACCATAGGAGCAAAAGGCTTTGCGCCCTCAGTTCGCTCAATTGGAACTGTCGGATAGCTGATGCTCTCAACTCGAAACTTGATCTGCCATTTACAAGGCCACATTGTAAAAAGAAAATTTATGCTTAGAAAACAGAAATCGGGGAACCAAAATTTAAACCTGACAGGAATCGTCAATGATATAGTCTGCTTTCTCTTCATCCCCAAACTCCCACACCCATATCTTTTTATTACTGCACACAGAAAAACATTTATACCTTTTTCAAGCTGAAATATTCCAACAAACTGCAGGTAGAATTTTCCTTACCTGTTATGAGGGTCAGGTTCACAGCGGTTGGGTGTCGGTATAAGCGGAGCAGGCACATAAATATCCTCAAAGAATCCAAGTGTTACTGCCAAGTATAGAGGTATCATAAGTATGTAAAGGAATAGCAATAGCCATAATATCATAAGCACTTATAAGTCGCCAACTAACAAAATGTACAACATTGCAACTCTCGAGGGAATTTGGTATAATACAGTACTCACAGCGCAAGCCATTGGCATCAGATTCTTTGAACTTTGCAGCTATGACCTCACCAACAAATGGACGAAACACCACAATTCTAAAACCTACCTACACTCACAATCACAGAGGGGGAAACAAAGTATTAACAACACAAGCATGAGCTGTTTAGTACAAATCTTTAGCAAAGCCATCTCCATCTGCAATCTAAAACATTTACCTGATAGGTCGCAGCACCATCTCCGGGTAAAACAAATCCTCCTTCTACTGATTTGATGTCGTAAACAGATACGCAAAGGCCCAAATTTGCCAAAACCTTTCATATCAAAAAATCCAATTTGATAAAATTAGCCGGTGTACATAAGAAAGCAAAGGAGAAAAACACAAGGCTACTGACCAAACCTTGTCCAAGAACAAATTTTGAAGCACCGACTTAATGGCATCTTCGAGTGGGAGGTTAAGGAGATGCGGAGGCACTCTCACTGTATGTTTGAGCTCGCTAAGATAGAACATTTCTACAGTTTCAATTCCCAAAGCCACTGTAAGTTGATGCATGGTCACAAACAATTATTTTAGCTAAACGGATACAAGAATCACAACATTTAAGTAATTACATGCCAACCATCAAAACTTGCAGTTTTTTCAAATATATAAGTCATTGCAACCTCAAACACGTAGTAAAAATCCAATCCTAAAAAAATGAAGATATTTCAATTTGGGCTCTTATATAATCACTGGAACAGTGTTTGGATTATTACAAACATAAGCATCTCTAGTCAAACAAGATTAAGCATATCAAGCGTCGTAGTGGTAATTTATATAAAAAAATCGAATGCAACTCACCTTCAAATTGGAAATTGCTAATCTGGTTTTGAGGAAGAAAGTCTGTAATCGATGACGAAGAGGAAGAGAGGTTTTGTAGAATCTATGAAGGGAATAAGCTACCCGTTTAGTGAAGAAGATAGTCGAGGTAGATGGAACTTTGTGACTTCTCGATTCAAAAACAACCCTAAGACCCCTGAGCCAGAGAGGAACACAACTCAAGTCTGAAAATTACAGAACCGGCCTGGTATTTATAATTAGTTTTATTTCGAACCTGAAGTTTCTTTTATTTATTTAGAACACCAAAAAGTTTTATTGTTTTGCTTGCATTCGGTTCTGTATATCACTCTCTTAAGTCTTAACACACGGAAAATTTTACATAACTTTTACAAGATACAAAGCAAGATCACTAGAAAGGAAGAGAGAGAGAGTGGAAGTTTTTAGAGGGAAAGTCCAGAATCCTCGTCTTCATCAAGGGAAGAAGTGTATGTAAAGTAAAGAGCCCAGATCAAACCAAACACACCAAAAAGAATCCAGCCTAATAGGTTATTGCTCAGACCAAAAGGTAGTCCTGTTCCTTCCGTCGACATCCTGTCGTCCACCAACGCCATTGCTGGGCTACTACTCATCACCGCCGTCAACATTACCGTAGCGGCAGACGCACCCGCCGTTGAAATCTGCTCTTGCTTTGGCTGCTTCGTCTCCATTGAGCATTTCACTCCACTGCTTCTCTTACTCATCCGGGGAAGACCTGATCAGCATTATACAGTACCAGTTCAGATTCATAAGTGGAAAGAAGAAGAAGAGAAGAGGCAAGAATTAACCATAGATAGGCTTTGTGGAGATGGCTGCGATTGATGGCTTGAGAACGAGAGTAGAACGAGCGATGGAGGAAGTGAAGCTTGGCATTGTCCCTTCTCAAATGAGTCTTTGCTTTACCCCTTTTTGTTTTGTAGCTTAGCATAAGTTATTTTATCTAAATTGGATATGCATTCTACCAATTGTTTCTCTCCACTTGTCACGTTTGATCCTTATTCCTCCACACAATCTTTCCCTCTCCACAAAAGCAAGTTCGGAGAAACGCTGTGAGGGAACTACTGTACATTGAACATAAGAAACTCTTTGGTGACTTCTCATCCTAAAACATTTTCGAGCATCTACAAACCAAAACATTGTATATCTACAACACAAGGGAACATAGATATTTCAAAATTGAAGTTTGAGAAATAACGTGATAATTCTGTATAGGTCTCCAAAGGAAGACAACAATCTGTTGCTGTAACTAAGTATAAGATTAAGCTCTGAAAAGTATGAAAAAAAAAAAAAAAACAAAATTTACACTGATATGAGTTAAAGAATGAAGCTAATCATAACACTGGCAACAGAAACCTGTTTTAACAAAAAGAAGAAAAAAAGAATATGAAACTGAACCTAAGTTGTCGGAATTTTGTCTCCGGTATCAAGCGTGAATATTGCATTGTTGCAAGTAGGAGTGATAGTAAGGGACATGTACGTTCCAGTAACTTTTGTATTTCTCTATTCCAATATCCAACCACGGCTTCATGATCCCATCGTAGTGTATAACCGCGGCTTGTTCAATCTCAACCGTTTTGACTCCTGATTCGTGACCTAACCCCATCACATGCCATCTCTTGTCCAGCGCCAATGTTTGCCTATAGAAAGTCAACCAACCTATTGGTAAGCTCCCGGCTTTCCACAAAGGTCTTTTTGTTCCCTGCCAAAGAAAAGAAAACCCCACAAAACCATCTTAGTATCAGCTGCACCTATGTTCGTTTGATAGTTACAGCTCTTAGTAAGTGCAATGGCGAGTGTGATTTGCTTACCAGGTTGAAGTATTTTATGTATGTAGAAGTCAACTTCCGTCTTCTCCATTCTTCCAGATCAACTATATTCATCCCAAACGCCCACGTGCAAGCTTCAGGACTGAATTTTCCAGCGACCCATGCGTCTGAGAAGTTGATAAATTTGCTCATCGGATGGAACGAAGGTTCACCTTCTTGACAAGTCTCTACAGCACCAACCACCTTACCTTTCATATCAATGCTCCACAGTCTACTTAAATCTCTTTGAACGACTACATCATGGTCAAAGAGAACCACCTTGTTCAGACCCGGGAATATATCAGGGAGATAGAAGCGTGCGTGATTTAGGGTAGAAATGAATCTTGGGTCGTTGGAGTTTTGCTTCATCAGCAACTGATCATAATCTGAAGGCAGGACATCCATATCATCAATGTTTAGGATTTGGATTGTAGCTGTACTTTGCATGTTTAGCAAAAACCACATTGAGATTGATGGGTAATTAAGTGAATCAGTCACAACATGGAATACTATTTTCTCCGGTTCCTGCAAACAGCAATCGGAACCCAAATTAACAAGTGGCTGAAGTAAATGAGTCAATATAGTGTGACATATAATGATAAGCGACTAGAAATTTAGAAAACGACAGCACAATATTGTCAAAATGAAACACAAGAAGTGCGATTGTTTACCTTTGAAGAAGCTATCGTAGAGTTAACAACGACTCCAGAAGCCAAAACATTGTCAGAGAAGACAACATAATGATTGAGATTAGGATCATTATGATTTTGTTGGTTAGGCATCTGCCTTTTTTCAGGAGCCAGGGCAAAGTATTCTGATGTCAACCGCATCGAGAGACAGTGAAGCCCTTTTGGGGTGGTCCTTGCAGCAAGGCGCATTAGATATGCTGCTTGGTTTTTCTGCGCCTGAACTTGTTCTTCTGCGTTATAATTCATGGCACGAAGTTTGGTAGCAATGGCAGGGCAGTTGTTAAATACGCGACTGGCCTTATATAATGCAGCTTCCATGGGCTTCACCCTGCGAAGCGCGCTGAAACAAACAACCATACCAGAGGTTACCAAATGAATCTTCTTTAAAAGCACAGTGTTTATCACTAAAAGGTTGTAGATGTAACAGAAAGTTTCTGGATGCAAATAAGGTGTCCACTCCTCTTGAATCAAACAGTTGTGCTTACCCCTTTGACAAATCTTTATCCTTTGTCGCATCACCAACAGCTCGTTCCAGCTCTCTCATTCGAGCTCTCAACTCCCTCACAATCTGAGAGTTACTTCCAGGTGGGGCGAAATTCAGGTAGGCTTTAGCTTGTATAATTTTGTCTCTTATCTCTTTTATCTTCACATCTGTTGCTCTCTCAGGCTGAACCTTTGTGTTCTTTTCACCCTTGGATAAAGGAGGTTTGAAATCCGTTTTATTAGCAAGTTGGTTAACTGTTAAATACTGATCCTGAGACAAACAAAATAAACCATAATGTTAAAACTTCGGATCTAATTAGGTTGATGTAAAGCCAATCTTGGCTTTCCTATTCACTAAAACAACTAAGCAACATGGAGCGTAATGTCTTGTAATCTGATTCTAGGATTTGATACTTGTTTCACAGCCTGAGCACTCATCAAGTTCACGTTATCTATAAATCAGTTGATTAACTACACACCTTCGCATCAGAGCTTACTGTCGTCTGCTGTGAAACGATTACTTGTTCTTCTTCCCTGTTTTTGTGATCATTTCCTGAAACCCGAGAAAACTACAGATAAGAAAGCTGGAGAGTTAATGAAACCGAAGCAAAACAAAACAAGATTGAAAATATGATCCCACCATCAATTGTTTTGTCTTTCTCATTAGACTGGAAGACACCATGACTTTCATCAGACGAATTATACCGAACTACAGAATTAAACTCCCTATCCTTGAAGAGAATGAGCCTTGGCCCCTTCAAGCCTTCTCCATCCTCCTAACATCACAAAGCGAAACAATTTTGACTAAATGAATGGGTCAAAAGGGTTTAAGGAGATGGCTTCGAGGAACAGGTAACTTGTAACTTACCTGTTTGATAGCATTAAGTCTAAGGTCGTTTCTCCTGAATCTCTGCAGAATAAAGGTAGCATCTCAGCTACAGTATATTGAAAGAGAAACATAAAGCGTAAAGAGTACAATAAAGCAAGACTAAGGTCTACCACTTAGCACAATCAAACAAGATGGGTAGCTGAGGAATCTGTAATCGGATTAACGAACTACACATCTTGATTTTATCAGAACAGAGAAATCAAAAGATTGAAGACCAGGATATCATCACACTTACAATGTTGGATAACTCTTCAACGAATTCTCTCCGACCTGCCAAAAGACAAATCCGCAATGGAAATCAGAAACAAAACTCAGATGGAAAAAAAATCCGAAGACTAATCAAACATCAAACAAAAAGCAGCAACGATCAAAGGTCAAAGCCATCAAACAATTCCATACAATCATCCACTAAAATGTAGCCATCTCTGTAAATCTTACATCTGCTAGGCAGGAAAACAGAAAAGAAAAGAAGGAATCTGAAAAATAAGGAGACGAAGCTGACCAACGGGAGTGATGCTTGTAAGCCGATTCGAGACGAAAATAAGCGGAGCGAACACAGATATCGATAGCAGAGAGAGGATCAAAATCCTCTGCCATCGACGAATTTTCATCATGGATATACTAAAAAAAAACTTCCGGAAAATATCTCTTCCTCGAGAACTATTCGTATCTCATCAAACCTGAATCGTTCTCCAGGAAGAAGCAAGCACGTCCACGGAGGGACTCACAAATCCTACTTGATCAACAAGCAAAGGAAACGAAACGCTGAACAAACTCAGGGTTTTCAGATCCTTTTGGGATTTTGCTCTTCTCTAATGGGAGATTCTATTCTTTGCTTTGATTTTCCGAAGAAGTTTTTAGATTCAGAGCTTCTTCATGCATCATCGAGGGATTATACTCTTATTTATCTTTTAATCATTGTTTAATGATTTTTTTATTTATCCTAGGTCTAAGAAAATTATGTATGTTGGTCGAAAAAAATGATATTGGGGTGTTCGTGCTGAGATGTCAATCAAATGTTATAGTGTGAAAAGGAGCGACCAAGGACGCAGAGATGCGGATCAGGTGCGGGCAGGTGTACATGTGAAGACATGTGATTATGCCTTTGATGAAGCTGTAAGTAATTAATGAGATCATGAATCACGAATTGAAAATAGACACGTCGATGGACTTCTTCTAAAAGACAAGAAAGGAATTTAAATCTCACCTGGAATTTAAAAATACAATTAGCATAAATAGTTTTTAAGAAAATACTTTGCTGACCCATAAGAAAATAGTTGTATTTGAACAAAAAAGAAAAGAAAATAGTTGTATTAAATCACTAATAAATTAAATCAGCTGTTTGGGACCTCTCACGTAGGATTTCTCAGGAGAACTCCCGTCCTGCCACATCAGCTCCTTCCTCCCAGCGATGCCACGTCAGCTGCGAGAAGAAATAACAATTTGGGCCTCCGTTTATGAAAAAGTGTCCTTTTTTCCTCTTCTCCCAACTTCTTCCTGACGGTCTCTCTTCTCCTGAATTCTCCGTCTCCCATGTCCACGCATTTAATCATCGATTTCTCCTACATATTTCGCTTCATCTTCTCCCCATCTTCTTCTTCTCTAAGTCCTCTTAAATTCCAACCTTCTAAGAACGCAATTCAGGGCTTAACCAGAGAAGTTTGCGGTAATACTCCGTCTGACTACTTCATCTAACGGTAACACTCGAATCTTTAATCTCTCAGATTTGTCGACGATTCTAACTTGACTCTGGAATATAATCTGAATTTGAAGCCGTCTCTGTGTTTGATTTGATCGAGGCTTCTTGGCGGTGAGTAAAGGATTTCGCGGTGGTGTGAGGCCCTTGATGGAATTGCCGTTCCAGCAGAGATGATCAACCTTGATGTGAAATACATCCAAAAATCATATCAAAATGAAGGCGCTCATGGATACCATCATTCGAATCGGCCTTCAATTTCCAAGTAAGTCATTTCTCTCATTACACATATTTTTTTTTTATTAAAGTTATGTTTCTTCGATTCATATTTAACAAAGGCATTATCACATTGCAAAAAAGTAAAGGCTATCAAAAGTATGTGCGTGTTTTTAATAGATCGAGGATGGAGTTTGTGGTGGTTTTCTGTAAATCACATGTACGCAACGCACCCGAAGCTACACCTCACAACAGAAGAAAAAATGAAATACTAAGGTTTGTGTTCATCAAATGAAAGCTTTCTCAAACTTATAAGTACGGTTGAAAATTTTGCTGGCATATATCACAATTTGTACTTAATCCATAGAATCGTTATTAGCCGGTTGGTGTATGTCTGATGATACTCAAGAACGTGAATGAAAGTGGCTATTTTTAAGTTAATAAGAAACTCATACAATCTTTGAGATCATTTTGTGGGTCCATTTGTTTGTTTTGGAGATTCTCGAGGGGAAAATACAGTGAAGAAAACAATTTCTAACGTGTGTTTGTTTGTTTTGATTTCTAAAAGCAAGAGTCTAAACAATTTCTAACGTGTGTTTGTTTGTTGTTTTTATTGATCATTCATAGTTCATACCGTAGTTACATAATTAGTCTTTTCCATACCACTACATTGCAGAAACTGGATATACAAGAACGGCTCACGGATGAAACATATACAAAGGTCCCTTACTTGATTTCGATGCTCTACGATCTAACATATATCTGTATCAACCCACTAGATCGCTCCAGAGTTTTACTTCTCGGAGAAGATTGATTTTTTGAAGCATAAAGTCCAAGCTACATTCGTCAAAGATCGTAGGGCAATGAAGGTCAATCACTAAAGATCTTTACTTTCAAGTCACAGTAGAGATCTTTAACTTTCTTTTCTCAGTTGTTTTGCAGAGAGCATACGAAAAATACAAAAGTGAGGATCAATTTTTTAGTGGCTAAAGCTTAGAAGAAACCTGAAGAAGGTTGGGTGATGCACCATGGCCTGGAAACAACATCAGGGGTCGTCCCGTGATGATTCAGGTTACATACCAAACCTCAAAACCCCCAGCAGATTCTTCTCTCCCGATTTACGATCAAAGATCACACTTTTGAATGTAAAAAACTACTTTGCAATTCAATGATTTTTTTCAGGTGCATTTAGGAAAAGAAGGAGCGGAATGCCATGTTTGTCGTCTGACCGAAATGCGTTAATACTTCATGTCCTTGGATTACATATCACGTTTAATGTCTTTTAATTATTGATTGTCGTGCACTGGTGCTGTCACAGGTTCTCATAATTTGCAGATGGCCGAATACAAGAGCAAGTTCTTATAATTTTCCTCTAGATTTTCATTTAAGCTATTAGATTACAATGCTGAGAATGATTGACGTATTGCTATGCTGCAATCACATTTAAATCACCCTTCGTTTGACCAAAAAAGAGTTCATTCTTTGTATTAGTTTGATGTTCATCACCTTGCATATATAAAAAAACTAAACTAAAATGTTAACCTGTACTTCACAGGTTATGTTGCTTTTCTTATTACTATCGCCTTGGTCCAGTCATGTTGTTTGTGTTTTTTTACCAAATGATGAAACACTTTTGTAGTTAATCCGTCTCATTTGAGTTTCGCCACATTTCTGTCGCTGGAAATCATTAAGAGTAAGAGCAACAACATTTAGTTCTTTCTCATTCGCCACTTTTATTTACTTGCGGTTTCATTTTCTCCTGCACAATTCATGACTTGGTACTTAGCAACACAACTCTTCCCTGTTTTTTAAAAACACTTTGGGATTTAAATTTGATTATGTCTCTGTTTCTGCTGACTTTGTGTTCTCTGCATACAGAATGTTAGCTTCTACTGCGTTGCCACCGTCCTCCTCGATGTGCTTGGTCAATATGGTTGGTACTGTATATCCTGCACTAGCGCTGCCTGCAACACGAAATTGGGAAAGCCTGAAACCTCTTTGTATTGTACAACCTGCAACAAGTCAAACAACGTTGGCCTAATCAGGTTTGTCACTACAATTCCTCCCCATACTAATGCTAATTCTGATTTATGAACCTCTTTTGGATTAACAGACAATCCATGCATATACAAGTACCATTTTGAAACTTCTTTTCATGACAAAACAACGATGTAGCGTCGTTGATAATCTTTGACGGTGACAGGGAAAAACGCAGCTAGGAGAAATACAAGATATGTGTTGAATGACTCTATCCAGGTAAACCTAAAGAACCCATTAGCTCATCAGTGGTTTTCCCTGATATAATCAACATTCTACATAGGCTGCTGATGAAGCTGCACGCCACCAAATCCAGACAACAGCTCTGGAGTGCCTCAAATCAATCATTGGTCGGACCTGCAAATTCCAAATCAAGATCAAGGAATACAATTTTGGTGCTTCTCGCCAGACTTTCACCGTATCCCGTATCATTACGGATGATGCTGACTTGGAGAAGCTTGATCCTTCGGAATCACATGCCCTTCTTACAGCAGCGGAACTCAGTGACAAAAATAGAGAGACGTCTAACATGGAAACGAGTACAATCCTTGGAGATACGGCAGGTGATGATTTGGAGGGCAATCTCGAACCTCTGGTTGGGAAACTAACATCACACCTGGGACCAAACGTCTCCGACTCGGAGGAGTCCGCTTCCAAAAAGAAAGAGAAGCGTCCAAGTCTTGAGAACTAAATTCAACGACATGCCAATATTTCCAGTACACATAACACAAACATATCAAAATTAAGCGAGCTCATTGGTAGGGTATCAACATTTGTTTAACTGAACTTAAGTGTTTTTTTTTTTTTTGACGGCAAACTAAACTTAAGTATAGATTTAACTTTTATGTATACATTATTAACAAAATACTCCCTTATATACTCTCTTTTTGTTTAATACTCCATTTATTTAAGATGCGTATAATTCAGTTATAGAGCATAAATAAGATAAGTGTTATAATAATGCAACAAAATCGTATAAACTTTTGGTCATTTGTACTATCTTAAATGGTTCATTGATAGTTTGGAGACTTTTTAGGTTTCAGTATTTACAAAATGTACATTTACGTTTATCAATTAACAAGTCAAATTATTCTCTAACTCTTAAGAATAAATCAATTAAAGTTTTTTCCGAAAAAAAATACATGAACATTTACAAATATTTATTTATATGAAATTTATTTAATAAACTAACCAAAAGATCATATAAACTATATGGTGTTCACAAATAGTATAATTAAAATTGTTTTTAAATCCATAAGAAAAAACAAATACTACTATAATTTCAATTTTATCAAAATATAATAGCAATCAATTTTATAATCAACATACCTTTTATAATCAACAAACCCGGGCGTAGCCCGGGATATCCCCTAGTTATGATAAAAATGCCTATATCAAAAAGGCAGATAGGATAACAATGAATAAATGTTTGTATTTTAGAGTGTGGGAATGGGTGAAATCATGTTCAAGTGGATAATCTATGGTAAATTAGTATGTAGTTAATGATAAGTTGATGTTGTTTGACCCAATAAGATGATGTTATTTTCTTGGGAAAAAGATTAGCGGCATACGTAACACAATTTGTTTTGAGTTATGCTAAATCTCATAACGCAAAACCCTTCTTCTTCTTCTTATTCACATCGTCTCGATCAAAATTTTGATCGAGGGCCTCTTCTCTTCCTGTTCGAATCGTACGTCGATTCTTCCATCTCTCACCATCATTATCCATCAGATCACCAGCGAGCAAGAGAGTGAGAGAGGCGGCACAAATCTGACCGTCTTATTTAGAGGGTCACATGCAGTTTTGGGGATGCCACGTGTGACTGATTGAGCCCAAGAGACAGACAGAGAGAGAGAGAGATATGGCGATTCAGGTGAAACGGGAGACGATGAGGGCATGCCTGAGCTGCACACTCTGCGATAATATCCTCCGTGACGCCACCACTATCTCCGAGTGCCTTCACACTTGTCAGTTCTTCCTCCTTCCTCTTTAACCCACCAATGTTTCAAAATTCGCTGCCATTGCTTGAAATTCCCTCTCTACTGCTCTTGCATTTCTCGAATTTTTGTGATTATGTGTCAATCTATATATCTCTTCTTCTCGTCCAGTAAACTGAAAGTGGGTCAGTGAATAGTTGTTGTTGACAAAACGTATGAAACTTTCACTGCTACAATTGTCCTTAATTGCGCTTCCCCAGCATTCTTTCTTCGTCAAAGATGGCATTTTTCTGCATATTGTTAGTTCGATTCAGCTAAAGTTTCCTTGCGTGTTTCAGCTTTTACCTTTTGAGTTGATTAGACAAGAGATTTGTCACATTTGATACAAATCATGTCAGTCATCATCTACACTTGTCCTTAGTTTCACTTTTCGAGCATTCTTTCTTCGTTAAAGATGGCATTTTTATGCATACTGTTAGTTGGATTCAGCTTAAGTTTCCTTTCTGGGTTTCAGCTTCTTTATTAGTTTAGTCCAGCTTGTTATTCTATTATTTTGCTATACATGCAGTTTGTAAGAAATGCATCTACGAAAAAATCACAGAGGATGAGATGGAGTGCTGTCCAGTATGCAACATCGAGCTTCGCGGTGCCCCATTGGAGAAGCTGAGGTAAGCGAACGGCGAACCTTGTCTTGTATGATATATATCTCAGCTCCACCTTTTCTCATCAAGATTTGTTTTTGCAGTCATAACTTTTCTTGTTTCTTATCTTCCCCTAAGGCTCAAGCCCTTTGTTTCTCTTGTTGATTGAAACGAACAATTGTAACATAACCTCTTGAGTCTTGTTCATTTATAATTATGCGGGAATGTAGCACATTTGGTAGCCTTTCTATAATTTACGAGGAGTTGTGTCCCTTTTTCGGGCTTTCCTCTTGTAAGTGGTATCTGCTCAGGACAAATCTTCTGGTCCAGAAAGACTTTCGAGAGACAAAACTGTTTATAAAACAGAATAAAGCTTTCCTTTTTCGTACTTATGTACAGAGGAGAGCTTTGTAGTTGGCTTGAAATGTATGTTGAGGAGCCACTTCTCTTCGTGTTTTTAGGTCTGACTACAGGTTGCAAGACTTGAGAGCCAAAATCTTTCCTCTAAAACGAAGAAAAGTGAACGCTCCTCGAATAGTGTCATCTTGGAAGGAGAGATCTATATCGGCTTTGGTTGTAAGCACACCTAAGGTGTCAGCACAAGCTGGAATAAGGAGAAGAAGAAGCAAAGGCGGCACAAGAAAGGATTTACGAGGTAATCATTCTTTGGCTGAGGGAACTATGAGGAAAGCAGAATCTTCCTTTCGCGAGGAGCTTATGAGTGGTGAACCAGAGGGTATCGTCCCTTTTGGCAAGGTAAGTCTAGTCTCGACCTTCTTCTCCCACATTGTTGTTTCTTGTGTTTCTGGTATTGATTCACTCTGTGTTTCTGGTCATGCACTCCTGGTGCCGGATCAGTTGGCTCAGGAGAACAAGGAGTTGAGGCACACTGTTTCTGTTGTCTCTGACGCGCTGATGGCGTCGAAGGAGAGCCTGAAAAAACTGAGTGCGGAAAAGAAGTCTGCTGATGTTCGCCTTGGAGAGATGGAGGAGTTGAAATCTTTGTTGGCTGCTCGAGATAGAGAATTGGAAGCTAAGGACAAGGAGCTAGAAGCAGGGTCATTGCTGATTCGTGCGAGGGAGGATGAGGTTTGCAGCCTTGGTGCCAGAGTAGAGAGCCTGCAGCGGGAACGAGATGAGGCAGTGGAGAAAGCTGACCGGCTGGGAAAGGAACTACAGGAGTGCAAGTCAAAGGGCCGGCTCAAGGATGGGTCTTCAGCTTCAGAGGACCTCAAACACATGTGCCATGAGTTTGTAGAGCTCGAAAAGGATATGGAGCTCGCCGTCATTGCCGCGTGTATCACAACTCGGTACCAAGTGTGTCGCGAGTGGGAGAGCCAAGGTACTCTAAGGTGGGAGCTAGAATTTTCAGCGGAAGATTACCACAAGTTCCGTGAGTTCGTTGACAAGAACGGGACGAGTTACAAATACCCTCTTTTGGAAGTGTATGAAGAGAAGTGGAGAAAGTTTGTTGCTTGTCATCGGCCATCGGAATCTCATTCGACCCTTGACCGCGAGAACATCTCTTCTCCGACGAGTAACTCCAACCTTCATCTGGATGCGCCTGGCTCTGGGACTAGTGATCATTTCGGGAGTTCTGCGCCGGCTGACTGATCCCGTTTCCCTCTCCCCATCTTTTGGTTGTGTTTTTTTGGTAGCCCCCTTTATTTCCAACTTGACTGCTTCGTTGTTTTGTATTAGTGTTCTTCCACTCCTTTCTCTTTAGACTATTTCATTGCTTGCGTTAACAACTATCATAAAATGTAAAGTTAACTAGTTTGTTCTTTTTTTGGTCAAGTTTCAAAAGTTTTTAACAATCATGAATTTTCTAGAAACAGTTAGTGTGAGCAAGTTACTTATAAACATCACTTTGATTATGTATTTTGTTGATTCAATATGTAAACTCTATTTTAAGATCATATTAAAAAAAAGGGAACGTCCCATCGCTCGTTCTGTTGTCGACGAGCGCTTTTAAGACACAAGTTAAACTCAAAACCCTTGTCCGAATCGTACGTCGATTCTTCCATCCCTCTCACACTCAGAAACCATATCATTATTCATCAGATCACACCAGCTTCCTTTCCTTCTCCTTAGTCGAATCTCTCGCGTCCGTCCAATTAAGGATTTGCTTTATTTTCAGGAAATCTCATATCGAGTCTTGGTTTGGTTTTTAAATGTAGCCGTCCCTGAGTGAGGAGATAAAGAGAAAGACGACACAAATCTCAGTTTTCGCTGTATTCTGTATTCGTCGACATGCAGTTTTGGGGATGCCACGTGTATGACTGATTGAGCGGCCCAAGAGAGGGAGAGATGGTGAGTCAGGTGAAGAGGGAGACGATGAGGGCATGCCTGAGCTGTCCTCTCTGCGACAGTATCCTCCGTGACGCCACCTCTATTTCCGAGTGTCTTCACACATGTCAGTCTTCTTCCTCCGTTTTGATTGGGAATCATCTCTTACTCTTCAATTCTGCAATTTTTATGATTATGCATATCTCTTGCCTCTGGCTGAAGCTTTTTAATTCTTCTTCTCGTCGTGTTTCTGTAGAAAAGGTACAATTGGGTCAATTGTTGACCAAAAATATGCAATTTTGACTGCTACAATTCTATCTAGCTAGCTTGTTTTTAGCTGCTCGGACTCATCCTTGGTCTGTAAAATTTTAGATATTTTAACTTTCTCGATGCAAAATCAATCAAGGTACATAAAGAATACATACCTAAGCATGCATTCTGAATTGAGGAGGATGGCTAATTTACACATTTAAGGTATCTGGTAAGACAACAATGGGAGTCAAATGTTATCTGTTTGAGCTGAACTTTGTATATAAGTTAGAAATCAACTGGTTTTATCTTTTAGAAAAATGACGAGACTTGGTCACATTTGATGCAAATCTATGTTGTTAGTTATTATCTACTGGAATGAAGTAACTTATGAGATTATCTTCCTATGCAGTTTGTAGGAAATGCATCTATGAGAAAATCACAGAGGATGAGATAGAGTCTTGTCCAGTATGCAATATCGACCTCGGTGGCACCCCATTGGAGAAGCTGAGGTAAGCTAATCTCGTCCTCTATCTCAGTTTCAGCTACACCATTTTAGATGAACTTAGAGCTATGTAGTTGACTTAATTGTATGTTGAGGAGCCACTTTCTTGCATGTCGTTTAGGCCTGACCATAACTTGCAAGACTTGAGAGCCAAAATCTTTCCCCTGCAACGGAAAAAGGTGAAAGCTCCTGAAATTGTGTCCTTACCGGGAAGGAGAAAGGAGATATCTATATCTTCTTTGGTTGTAAGCACACCTAAGGTGTCAGAAAAAGCTGGAACAACTGGAAGGAGAAGTAAAGCGGCCGCGAGGAAAGAGTCACGAGGTAGTGCTTCTTTAGCTGAGAGAAGTGTGAAGAATGAAGGATCATTTGGGGACGACACTCAGAATAAAAGTCAGATAAAGAAGGTGATCACTGCAATGCTCTATCTGACAAGCTTTGTTCACGTATATCTTTTGTTCTGGTATACTAAAAAGCATTCCCTTTCACAAATATCTTCGTATCGAAAACGGAAACACAGTGTGACTGGTTTCCCATTCATTTAATCTTGTTGTGTTTGTTTGCAGTCATTTGCAGAGTCCTTCTCTAACAAAGAAAACAAGGATGATGACGAACCCTGGGATTCCAAATTGGATTTTCTGGTCCAAGTGGCAAACAGGACAAAGCCCTTGAAGTCTTGTGCTTCTTCTCAAGGGTCAGGCTTGGAATCTGAGCAAAAAATCAAATGTAAAGGTGAGGATGAGAAGAGTAATAATGCTGGTGTTCCTAGGACATCAGAAACTGCTACGCCTAAAAGACTGCCTAGGACTCAACGCAAAAGGTCTGCTGCCACCACCTTTGGTGGTTTAGGAAACTCGCCACAACCAGATGAGCCAAGTGCAAAACGAGAGAGGAGAAACGGTCCTGTTTGGTTTTCACTTGTGGCGTCCAGTGATCAGTGAGATTCTTGCTCTCTTATATGTGAAACTCTTTTTTTTTTTTCCTTTCATGATATGTCTCCTCTTCTTCTTTTTGTTTCTACTATCTTGGTATGTTGACAAAGGCTTGGTGATTTCAGGGACGGACAAGCTTCTTTGCCTCAAATTCCAGCAAACTTTTTGAGAATAAGGTACGGTTTTTGGTTTTTGAGATCTGTTTCCTGTGATTAATTTCTTGTTTCCACTTACTTGGAGAGGTTAAACACAAATTCACATCTTCTGATGAATCATTCTGAGCTTTCATGCCATTTTAAGTATTCGTTGTTTTATATATTTGTGTGTTGTTTCTGCATTTTACATTGTATTGTAACTCAAAATTTCGAGTCCCTTATTTACTGTTATCAAGCATTTTTTTGTGGGGAAGATAATCAGCTGTCTCACTCGTTGGCAGGGATGGAAATATTCCAGTTTCTTTCATCCAAAAGTACCTCATGGGGAAGCTAGATCTCGAGAATGAAACTGAGGTAAGCATCTTTATATCCACTATGGCCTTATATGTTTGGATAGAACGTTTGCATGTAATGGAAGCTAACCGCAAGTATGGCCTTAGAATGTTTGGTTGATCAAAAAAAAAGGGACAAATGTTTTTCTGTACAGATAGAGATAAGATGTATGGGAGAAGCGGTGATCCCAACGCTGAAGCTTCAAAAACTGGTGGATCTGTGGTTGCAGAGAAGCTCAAAGCGCCAACGACTTTATGCATCGATAGGTTCCTCAGCAAAGGATTATATGATGGTGCTTGTCTATGCTCGGAAGCTTCCGGACTGCAACAAGTAAAGAGCTTTAATTTAAGATTGTTGTTGCATGAAGAAGATTCTGTGGAGACTGGGCTGATGTTTCTCTTTTGTATGGAATCTCCAAAGCATTACAAGAGAGAACGTTACTTAGACTGCAGGAGCAGTGGAGGAATGTCAAATGTGTTGTGGAATTATCAGTTATTTTTATCTATAGACAAACATACACTCGTGAAACACTTTTCTATCCATTAAAATACAAAATTTGCCCCTTTTTTTTTTTTTTTTTTTTTTTTTTTTCTAAATNTTCTACTAAATGTGTCCTTTTCGGATTCGCATGATCAAGTGTTTGTAGTTTAGACTGATTTCTATGCAATTATTCGGTGTGTTGGCGTCAGAACAATCGGTGTGGAGCAAAGTATTATATATCATGTGGAATGGTTAGTGTACAGGAGCTGCTCTTACGAAATGAAACCCTCTATACATCATAACTATAGAGACACTATACAAATGTTTCACTGTGAATTAAAATCAATTGATCACATGGTTAAACTAGTAACCATAAGATATGAAATGTTTTTACTCCGGACTATTTTCAAGATAGAAATATGACACATCAACGACTGCTGAGCAAACATATTCTAGAAGATGGTCATCTTCGGTAGTATCCAGTGGAATGTTTTTGCATCGAAAAATTATCGAAATTCCACGATTCATGGTTTGATTCACTCCTTGATTTGTTTAGTTTAAGATCAACATAGTTTTCTACGAACTTCTCAATAGCATTATTCGGAACACCAAATATACTGTAATACTACCAAGAAAAACATTACTTATGACATATCTTGCTTTAAAACCGAATTTATCTCTGCAGGATAATCCATTTCGCACGGTTAGGTAATCAAAAGAAACCTCACAGAATTTACTAGACAATGCCAAAAACAAAAATGAATTTCGTCAAGTATATCACGAGTTATGATCAAATCAATCGAGCCTAAAAGCACAGCAAATATGCCCAAAGCATCTAATCCACATCCACTAACTTCCTCATCCCAACATTAAAAGTCCTACCTTCTAAACCGTCGATAAAGAAAGATCCAACGATTACTATTCAAACTTTGGAAATGAGTAGTGATCCGCGTGCTCATTGTTTCAACCAATCAGAAGACAGATATGAGTTTCCGTCTAATACACATCTAACTATATAAATTGGACGTTTCCGATGATCTCATATTCATAACTTCCTCTTCTCCGAAATTTACATTTGCGGTTTCTTAGCAATCAAATTCAGATCTTAAAATCAACTTTCCGATGACGTCGCCAGCGATTGAGCAAGAGAATGCTACTGCCGTGGAGGAAATCAACACGTCGGTGACGGCGCCGGCCAGCGAGAAGAAGCCTGCAGCGAAGGGACGAAAACCGAAGAAAGTTAAGGAAGTGAAGGAGAAGAAGCCTGCTGCTGCGGCGGCTCCGAGGAAGAAAACCGTCTCTACCCACCCCACTTACGAAGAGGTATGAGAGATCCGGATCTACCTTTTTATTGGTTGTTTTATCGCTTTTATCGTGCCGGATTCAGATTCTGAGATTAGAGATTGATTATTTTGTTGTTTTTTCTATCTGTTGTGATTCAGATGATCAAGGATGCTATCGTTACGTTGAAGGAGAGAACTGGATCTAGCCAATACGCGATTCAGAAGTTCATCGAGGAGAAGCATAAAGAGCTCTCTCCTACATTCAGGAAGCTGTTGCTTCTCAACCTGAAGAGACTCGTTGCTTCTGAGAAGCTTGTGAAGGTCAAGGCCTCGTTTAAGATACCCTCGGCTAAGTCATCATCTCCGAAGGCAGCGGCGGCGACAGCTGCTCCGGCGAAGAAGAAGCCGGCCACTGCGGCGGTTTCCAAGCCAAAGGGGAAGGTCACCGCAGCTTCCAAAGCAAAGGCGTTGTCTAAGAAATCAGCGGCTGGTAAACCGAAGACGGCTGCTAAGGCGAAATTGACTGCGAAGCCCAAGGCCACTGTTGCGCCCAAGAGGAAAGCTGTTGCTGCGAAGCCCAAGGCTGCGGGGAGACCAGCCAAGGCAGCCAAAACGTCCAAGGTTACATCTCCGGGTAAAAAGGCCGTCGCTGCGAAGAAGAAAGTTGCTCCCGTGGCGACGAAGAAGAAGACCCCGGTCAAGAGGACTGTGAAGCCAAAGACGGTGAAGTCTCCGGTGAAGAGGGCTTCCTCAAGGGTGAGGAAGTGAAATTAGGGTTTTGTGTTGGTGATAGCTTTCTCTCTAGATGGTAGTCTTTGTATAATTCAATGCTCTTGAAGTGACTTTGTTCGCTTTTCTTTTTTCTCTTCTTTGTTTCAAAGTTCCTTGTAATTCATGGTTGCTTGGACTATATCCCTTAATCCTATATATAGCTTAATCCCTTTCAAGGACCATTTATTTCTTCAACTGGTACGAGAAGCTATATATGATGAACATACAAGTTACACAATCAACAAATGTTCTTCCTAGTATTATATGCAACAACAACAACCTTTACATTCGATGTATTTCTTCCAACTCTGTGTTCTTCTTCCTTTGTTGATTGATTTGGTGACAAGTAAAACCCAATATGGGCGATTCACATGTTCCTGTTTCTATCTTTGTTACCTTTTGACGTTGGTGTTGAGCTGTTGTTGTTTAGATCTTTCAACTTTCTGAATGGAGTATTTGAGCTCCTGTTGAATGTTGAACCTTGAAGGTGAAAGAACAATGTCTTTCCAGATTGATCCAGCTTCACAAGCAGGATTTGGTTGATTGTAGAGCTGGTAAATGGAGTCTGCGTTCTCGTTTAACCCTCCTACTCTCTTCAAACAGTCTATCTCCTCTGGATCCACTAGCAACGTCTTCTCCTTCTCTTTCCAACCTATCAGCTGCCACAACCACACTTTAACCAACTATGTTCTACGGTGAATTGAATCAAAGAATGAGTTTAGCGGTTCCAATCTTGATCACTAACCTTTGGAGAGCCTTCGAGGGCGTTGGTGCAGTAGAGCCTAGCACTGTCAACAAGGTTGCAATACGTAGGAAACGCATCTGCAAAGCTTTTGTGAGATCTCAGCTGCGATCTCACCCTAACCGCTCTTCTACACATTATAGCTCTCCTGCAAATCTCAGCCAACAAAAACACTGCAAGTTAAAGAGACAAACTTGATAGACAGATAGTTGCTTGGTTGCACTCACTCACCTAATGCCTCTTATGACTGCTAAATACGCGTCGCACACGACTCCAACTAGTTCTATTCTATAAGGTTTTCTCCTACGCCCATCCTCTTGCAGCTGTTGTCTCTCACCAATCCGTTCCCAGTAGTTCTCTGTGGTAATTCCATCATCACCAACCTTGTATCCAATTCCCATTCTGTAATGGTGACGGTGCACGTTCCTCGCCATTGTTATCGTCTGCACCACAAAAGGTACCCAAGAGAGTGTCCCATCCATTATCACATCCCTCCCTTCGTTCAGAGCCGTCACTAGCAGTGATGAAGCTGCATCTGTTGATGACTGGTGAACCTATAGATTCTCACAAACATTCTCAGAATATCAATCTTTTCATCTACTTAACTTGCACAGGAGGTTCTTTTGAAGAATTCTTGACTTACCAATTCAGCTGTCTGGATCATATCGACATGGCCACGAGAGCTTAAGGCTCTGTAAATGACATCAGATTCCTTGAAAGCGTCAGCTTCAATCACCACTGTGTCTGCTCCTGCCCAAAACGCTCTGCATCCATGCATGGTCCAAAAACAATCTGGTAAGCTTCACCTCCATAATCATATATCATGTGTTTAGGTTATATAAAGTGATCTTCATTTACTCTTTGAGTATGTCTTTAAGGACAGTGCTTTTGCCTGCACCCATGCCACCACCCATGAGGAGTAGAACCGGACTTCGGTCTTTGTGAGCCACTGGTGCCATCACTTCAGTGCACTGTGAGTCATCCATAGACGCAATCCCCATTGCTCTCATTTCCTCTACCAAAGTGTTGAACACTCTCGCCACTTTCAAGTTCTTTGTCACCCTCTTAATTCTCTGTTCCCTGTATACATATGAATCACTAAAACAGAACACACCAACTCTTTCGAATTTTTATTCTTTTGTTCCTTACCTTGTAGCTGCCATCACAATCTGCTTCAGCTTCCTCTTGGGCTCAGCGTCCGCGCACAGTAACTGAGATTCATCATAAAATTCTGACGTTAAATGGTTTTGGCCCTCAACAAAAGAAAGGATTTTTCACACACACACACACACACACACACACACACACAGACCTGACTAATCATGAGATCGGCGTGGCTCCAGTGATAAGCAAAGTAGCTAAGAATGCATCTTTCAAACTCCTCAACGAGCTTGATGAAGAGAGAATCAGCGTCAGGCTCTTGAGAGAAGAAGTTGTAAATTTCTTCTTCACAACATTCTGATTTCCTTATGTATTCTGCTGCTAACTTGCAGAGATTCGGACAGTCTCTTCTGTCCTTGAATCCCATTTGCCTTGCGACGTAATGAGAGAATCTCTCGAGCTTCTCATGTCCTTTGTGTTTGTGAGATGATCTCAGACGAGGGATGATTTTGGAGTCGCGTAGCCTCCGGAGACGGTAATGCACTGCGGCTGCAATCATCAAACCGATCGATGACACCACCAATATCTGCGAGTACGTCGTCGTTTTGTTGCCATAGTATTCTGCAACAACAACAACTACTACTTTAACTTCTCAAAATCCAGCAAGAAGAAAATAAACAAAACAGCAGATATTGAACCTCTCTGCATGACGATGGATTCGTAGGGATCAATCGGTGTGTGTTTTGATGAAACTTAGAAGATTGGATTTGGTCGTCGTCGCCATTGTTGTTTCTTGAGTCTCTTCTGTGTTTTCTCCGTATTCTATGGCGAGATGAATGAATCTGGCTTCATCATCACCATCCAATTCAGTCGCACGTTACTAAAATAGCTCGATACCGATTACTCCGTTGATATATATTGGTCTTGAGAAACCAAGTCTAATTTTAGGCAAATTCACTGAGTTGTTACTTCAAGCACACGTTCACTCAACAATGTCATTTTGTGATGATAAACCTTGATGGTGAAAGATCGATAACACCTTCTTTTTTTTTTTTGGGAGCAAATAACAGCTTCTTTTCAAGAGTTTTGAAGAAGGAAAAAACCGAATATAACTTCTATAATTTCTAACGTGTTGGGAGCAGAGATCTCAACCAAAAATTTACTAAGAGGCCTAGAAAGAAAGAAAAAAAAAAAACCGGACAAAAGAAGACACTAATATTACATTACATGGGAGCAATGCAGGTTGTTCTGAAATGTCCTGTCTGATTACACCGGCTACAGTGAACCACACGCTTCACACGCCCAACATCCTCTGCTCTAACTCTCTTCCTCCTCCGAACAACTCTTATAGCCCTTGGTGTTCTTATTCCATCTTCACCATCAGCATCTCTCTCTGAAACTTTTTCTTTCCACTCGACTTTCTCTGAAACTGGCTCTACACTCTCAGCATAAGTTCTCCTGTAATTCTCCACTGAGAAATAACTCTCAGCGTACTTGTAAACATCCTCTTTGCAAGACAACAGAGCTCCCACGGCGTGGCTACACGGCAAACCGTGTATCTGCCACCGGCCACACAAACAAGAACGGTTTTCAATATCCACAACGACACTGCCTTCACTAGTCATGACTTCAAATTCCGCTTCGTTTGCTCTGTAAACTCGGTGAGCACGAGATTGCTCAATAGCATCAAGCAATTGTTCCTCAGCAGAAGGAACGAGCTCACCAGACCAATGCAAACTCGTTTCACGGCGTTCGTTGAACAAATTCATCAAACGAAGGTGGAAACACTCCATCATTTGGATTATAGGAAGACCTGAGGCATCTTCTATCCAACTGCTGAGTGACTCGGTAATCACATTAGCGGTTAATTGTCCGTACCTTGTTCCTTCAAAGTATGACGATGCCCATAGAGAAGGAGAGAAGTTCTGGATCCATGAGAAAGCCACAGGGGATATCTGTTCGATCTTGTTCATCTTTGATGTGTACTCGAGGACGGTGAGAGAATGTGCAGCCTCCCAAAGAAGGTTCACAAGATCTGAGTTGTGAAATTCTCTTTGGAATTGTTCTGTGAGATGATGAACACAAAAGCCATGAAACGCTGTTGGGAAATTAGACCCTAGTCCATCAGCAATTGGTTTCTCCATAGTGGACAATATGGTAAGCTTTGGCATAGTCTCAGAGTTAGCTTCAAGACTCTTACGAAGCTCCGAGAGAAACTGATACCAGTTACTATCATTCTCTCCATTAACAATTGCAAATGCCAAAGGTAACACAGTTCCGTCTCCATCAAATCCGGTGGCAAGAAGCAACGTCCCCGGATATTTGCTCTTCAAACAAGTCTTGTCCAGTGCGATAAGAGGCCTGCAAGCATTCAAGAAACCAGAGATTGATGCTTGGAAACATATAAACAACTGTTGAAAGCTCTCATCATTCGGATTTGCATGAACCACAGCGATGCTCCCGGGATTTGTCCTTCTGATTTCCTCACAATACTGAGGAAGAAGGCGATACTCTTCTTCAAATGAGCCACGGAGAGAAGCCATTATACGCTCTTTCCCTCTCCATGCTTGCTTGTAAGACAGAGCAATGCCATGAACTCGGTGAATCTCCTCCAGTATCTCCTTTGGTTTGAAACGCGGGTTTTCTTTCAGCTTCTCCGCCACAACCTCTGCAACCCACTTAACCGAAGCCTGTTGATGACCAAGATGTGAAATCCCACCGCAAGTGTGGCTCCCGTGAATAGTTCTTATCGTAAAAGTCGGAGCATTAGGAACTTTGGCGCAGTGAATCCTCCATGGACAACCTTCCCCCATGCACTTTGCGGTGAAGCGAGTCTTGTCCGATTTGATCGTGTGCATCTCAAAACGTAGAGAAATGGCTGCATCTCTCAATGCTTTCCTACAAGCATGGACATCAGAAAACTCCATACCAACAGCCATTTCATGATCAGGACCTGCACCGGGGAGAGACCAGCATTGAGAGCTACGAGGAGGAGGAGGAGGAGGAGGAGGAGCCATGTCTGGTTTCCGAGAAAAGTCCATGCTGTTATACGCCAAGTCGTCATTGTTGATCTCTTGAGATTCTTGCTTCTGGCTCGCTCCCGTGGAGGCTGATTTATCAATCTCAGAAGTTCCAGAGTCTTCATTGTCAGGAAAAGAGAGAAAGCAATCACTTTGGTGGTTTCCTACCGCTTCCTTGGCTGCTTCATCGATATCTTTAATCATCGAGTGTTGAAGAGGCATAACCTTGTGTTCCTGGAAATGGTTCCAAATCTCATTTGCCTCACAGGAAACACCAATCTGGAGGTTGATGTCGAGTAGCTGCTCAAATGCGGAGTTGTAGTCATGACTAGGATTAGGATACAATTCAGAGTTGTGTCGAAAACCCGTGAAATGATCCTGTCTAAACGAGAAATCACGGTTATCAGGCTTCACAAGCTCGTCGTTTGCCTTTGCCATTTCAATAAGAATCTAAATCTGATTCTGAATCACTTGCTGTGTCCTTTATAAAGCTACCTGTGAATGTAAAGACAAGGTATAGCGTGAGTGAGAGCATCAGAGAATCAATAATGATTTAAGCTACACGCATTACGCATATCCCAGATATGCTAAAACCTTACGAAGCAGTACCAAATAACTTATTGCATGACTCAGCAGTGATCATGAGACGTATAATAAAGTGAGAAACTTTAATCTAACAAACAAATTTACTCAAAATGCTGTTGGGTTTTAGCTGCATTGGTAGCCGAAAGGTGAAAACAACGTTTCACTCCCCAGCCAATAATCCAATTCGAAAACTCCAGAAAATTGATCATGCAAGCACAGACTAGAGATATACACAAAAGACAAAACCCAAAATCTAATGCTTCCGAAAAAATCCAAAAAGTTTCGGGGAACGAACAGAAAAAAGAAGCCAATTGCAGAGAAGCAACAATAAAAAGGAAGAGGATTGGAACTCACAGTAGAATAATTTGAGTAGAATCTGAATTCAGCGTAACTCAATTGAAGAAAAGAGTAGTGACTGAGACATTGAGTGTTTCAATTCAAATAGAAGGAAATTGGCGGGGAAGCATTGGGTGTAGGGTTTTACTGTTTAGGGGGAAAAATCTGGAGAAGGAGAATCGCTAAGGGAGGGCGATGACTAATGAGATTGATACTAAAGTCTAAAGGTAAAAAGAGAGAGAGAGAGGTAAACTGCGTGTTAATTAGGTGTCTCAAGGGTATTGCGCTCATTTCATACTTATACGATTTGTTTTCTTTAAACGAGGAGATTTGGGCCCATTACTAATGCCCAAGATCGTGTGGGCTACTAGCAATCCTAAAAACATCCCAATTTTATATTTACTCGCCTTTTTAGGCAGACATTTTGGGATCAAATTTATCATATTAGTTAAGAAACTCGAACCAAAACTTACAATTTAGTCAAGAAAATACCAGTTATAATGCGTCAAATTTTCACTATAATGCATAGTAACCACCATGTTACGAGGGAAGTTAAGATTTGAATTGGAGATGCCACAGACAAAAAAACGGGACCATCCAAAGATTTTCGACTAACACTGCTTTAGAGAGTTGGTTTAAGTTTGGGATAAGCATTTTTTTATTGTTTGTTGGTTGCAACGGTCGTCCTACAAAATCCCGACCAAAATTTGTATACAACAGAGTAGAAGACAAACAAAAAGGTACCAAACTTTTTTTAAGTGAAGTATTATCAGTGATGTTGTAAGATCAGATTCACTTTCATATGTTCCCAATACAATTGCCAACCGTTGAATCAATTACCTGAGATTTCTTCTTCGTCTCCACAGAATAAGAGTCAGCTGTAACTAGTTTTTTCATCTTCTGGATTACAAGTCTCTATGCAAAAAAAATCCTGTGAGCAATCAGAGTCGCTCCAAATCACGCCGCCAAAGTAACAATATGTGTCGGAAGATCGAGTTTGTTTCAAATGCATCAAGATGAAGACTTTACACAACACCTTCCATGTTCGAGCTCTGGAAGCAATTCAGAAACCACCTTTTCCATAGAGACTATCTCCATCTGCTGCTTGTTGCTCCCATCCTTTCCTATCCCTTTTGAAAGAAGATTGATTTTAGGAGAATCCGGAATTTTAGCGAGTAGTTCTTCCAAAAACTGCTCTTCATCATTGAGTTTCGAGGCCTTGACGAGATCCACCACTTGATGCCTTTTTGCAACATTTCTCCCTGCTCCACACCCCATTGCAGTTGCTGCTCCAACCGCATTTGCAATTGTTAAGGTATTCACAAGCGGCATGTTGCGTATATAACCCAATGCAATTGCTGCCACAAAACTGTCTCCACATCCAACAGTATCAACCACCTCCACCTGATGATGGTGTTTTGGAAACAAAGATTTAGATCATTACACAAACTCACTCTATGATACATATAAGAGTAACTTCACTTTTCAGCACCTTGATGTCAATGCCCAAATGAAAGATTGTAAGCAGGTACCTTAAACGCAGGTGCCACTGAGACACTAGATTTCGTCACTAGAATTGAACCCTTTGAGCCCATCTTTACAATCACCCACTTCGTTCCCTTTCCATTCCTCAGAATTTCTTGTCCTGCTTTTACAGGGTTCCTAATGCCAGTTAGAGCCTCAGCCTGAGTCATCCAATAAACAGGTGAGCAAGAGTTGGATCAGTGTACGCTTATAACAACAAACTTTTAAAAGCAAATAAAACAAGACTCTTTATTGCATTTCCGATGCTTGACATGTTTGGCAAGTTGCACTGCAACGCTGTACTACGTGCAACAGCATAAAAGCAGGTAACAGGCAATGTTCCTATGGCTTACAGAGTTGCCTTCTCAGAAGTTAGTAGAAGAACATCACTCATTCTAAAGACAAGGACAGGGGCAATGTACCTCCTCAGACGTTAGTAGAAGAACATCACTCATTCTAAAGAAGTGAGCAAGAGCTCTGCGCTCATCAGGAGTTCCCTTGGAAAGACTCTTTCCCCGTGGTCCAGGATCAAAGAAGACAGCTGTCCCAACTTTGGTAGCATAATCGATTGTTGACATTATAAAACTAGGGCTGAAATCGTCAAAGTCATAACCATTGCAGAAGAGAACTTTTGACTGTCTGATTGCCAGCTTTACTTCATCAGATAAGTCAGTTATCCAACTGAAAGCAGGTTCCTCCTTGAAATCAGCTCGACTAATAAGATAAACAACAAGAGACATAAGTTCCTCCAGTTATAGAAGCCAAGGAACTTAAAAAGGAATAAACAGTATTTTAGAAGCAAACACCTACAAGAATTTCTTTCACGAGTAGACATAAGTATAGGAAGAGATAGAATAAGTTCCTCTAGTCAAAGAACTAACAACTAAACAGCACAGGAGGCAAGTATGACAATATCACCCACTAGCGTTTGCTCACTAAGAGAAACCAGGAGAGGAGAGGCTTTCAGATATACTTAAAATTCGCATATAAACGCGGTGTGGAAAAAGAAGTACCTGCAAAACCCATGCCTCTGCAAGGGATCCACAAGAACCCAGCAAATAAGAGTTTCACAGTATGAGCTGTTATCCCTGGCATTTTCTCCATCCAATGCAACTGTACTTATTCCCTCCTCATGAAGCACATCTAGAAGAAACTCTCCGTAGATTTCATCCCCAACGTGACCAATAGCAACACAGTTAAGCCCTAGTCTAGCAGCTGCTATAGCCATGTTACAGTTGCCACCTGCTTCCCAGTATTTCTATAAGCAAAACAGGAAAAAACAAAATATCTTCAGTGATAAAAGCCAAGAACAAAAGGAAGAAGAACAATGAGTTAACCCTAATTCAATTCAAGAAAAACAAAAGAACTGAGCTAAGAGCATATGAACCAAATCCGATCAATCTCTTTATACGCATATCACCATTGGAACGCTTATGAGCAATTAATGTCTTACACATGCGTAAAGAAAATGAGGGAAACAACATTTAGTACCCCGACCTTATCTGGGGGAGAGATAGAGAGTTCGTCCATGAACGCCTTGCGGTCTCCGCGAGAAGGAGAGGGCAATTCCTGAACACTGAGAACAATGTCGACGCAGAGATTACCCAGGGTTGCGACATCGATAGGTTTATCCGCCACCACGATACCTCCATTTTCCCCGAGGGAGCCGATGGAGGAGCCATCGGCGTACTTAACCGGGGATACATCGGCGGCGCTGCTTCGGCAGCGAAGGCAGACGGAGCTGCTCACATTCGGGACTCGAGCGAATGGCGGGATAACAGGGAGGAGCTGATTAGGGCTTTGGAGGGAGAAATTGGAGAGGGAGAAAGCATAGTGAGGAGAGGAGTGGAATTTGAGGGCAAACGCGTGATGATGCATTCAGAAGAGCTCAGAAAGAAGGAAGAAGGGAGAGATGATTCTGAATGCTTCGTCGTTGCTCTCTCTCAAGTCTTCTCTCCGTCTTCAATCTTGAAATGGCTGATTCTACTTGTTCTTCTTCACCATTTCAGGAGGAGAGACGCTTCTCTGTGGAAAATCGAAATCGAACCGGAGTGAATAGAATGCGAAATAAAACCGAACCGGGTGTGGTATTTATTAAAAACCGGAATCCGGTTTGTCTTCCTCTTTACGATTAAAATCCGAGGTTTAAAGAAAGGGTTTTTCATCTATACCTGATTACTTCTCGACGGCCACCAAAAACTTTCTTCGCGTTCTTCTCACTGCAAGCCATGGCCGCCGGCGACGAATTGATGGGGCCTCAGAGGTCTCACAGGACTCGCAAATCAGGTCCTACCATGAGGAAGAAAACTGAAAAAGACAAGAAGAAGCGTGGCGTCACCGATACCAAGCAGAAAAACCCTAGAGTGAGCTCATCTTCTCTCTTGTCAATGTCTCCTTTTGAATTCCCTAATTGGTGTTTATCGGAATAATCGAGATTTACTTGGTTCTGCAGGCTTTTTCTGTCAAGTCGGCTGTGAAGATGAAGCGGTTGCAGGTTCGCTCTGCGGAACAGGAACAGAAGCGAATTCATCTTCCGACCATTGATCGTACTTACGGCGAGCCTCCTCCTTTTGTCGTCGTGGTTCAAGGCCCACCAGGGGTACTGTGTTTTAGACTAATGCTATTTCTAATTTTTTTTTTTTTCGCAGAAGTTTTGCTTGTTTATTGCCACAATGTTTTGTTCTTGTAGGTCGGAAAGTCTCTCGTGATTAAGTCACTTGTAAAGCACTTTACGCGCCAGAATGTACCTGAGGTTCGAGGACCTATTACCATTGTACAAGGTTCTGTGCTTCATTTTCCATTTCATTTTTTTTTTTTTTTTTTTTTTTAGNTATGTAGCGGCTTTGTATTCATTGTGTATCTCTAGTGTTGGATTGTGTTCCTGTTCTCATGTTAGGCTGGTTATGGATCTAGGTAAACATAAACGGATTCAGTTTGTGGAGTGCCCAAATGATATCAATGGGATGGTGGATTGTGCAAAGGTCGCTGATCTAGCTCTACTTCTCATAGACGGGAGTTATGGTTTTGAAATGGTGAGACGCCATTGACGACTGTTTTTCTCTAGCTTTCTCCTTTTTTTTTTTCATAACGAGGGCTTTATCTAGCTTACCTATTTTGGAAATCTGTTTTTTTGTTAGTGATAGCAACAAAGATATGGTAAGTTAACTGTTTTGTAATCTTTTGACCCTCAGGAAACTTTTGAATTCCTGAATATTATGCAAGTGCATGGATTTCCTAAAGTTATGGGAGTGCTCACTCACCTTGATAAGTTCAAGGATGTAAAGAAGCTGAGGAAAACTAAACAACGTCTCAAGCATCGGTTTTGGACTGAAATATATAGTGGAGCTAAATTGTTCTATTTATCTGGTCTCATTCATGGGAAGTAAGTATCTACATTGATAACCTCACCAACCTGGATGACATGTGCAAGGAGTGACTGAGGTTCACATTTGATTTTTCTTTTATTGGCAGGTATACGACACGTGAAGTTCACAACCTCGCCCGCTTTATATCTGTTATCAAGACACATCCATTGTCATGGCGAACATCACATCCTTATGTGTTGGCTGATCGTCTGGAGGATGTTACCCCTCCCGAGAGAGTTCAGATGGATAAAAAATGCAATAGAAATATCACTTTGTACGGTTACCTACGTGGTTGTAACTTGAAAAAAGGGATGAAGGTATGGCATCAGATGTTTCACCACTGTTTTCCTTGAATAGTGCTTCGTCTTAGCATTTTCCACTTTCTATGGCATGAATCCTTGATCCATTGGTTTGCTTAGCTGTACTTTCTGTGGCGCAAAATACTTAATATCTCGGGAGAAAAGACCAATTTTTAGATTGAGCCTAGAAATGACCTATTTTGATTTCAAGTTGATGTTATTTATATGCCCTTCCTTCCTGGTGTTGGTCCATAGATTCTTGGCGATTCATATATTACATCATCTAAAACTAGATCATGAAAACCAAACATAACCCATTCTATCTACATGTAGCTTGATTCCATATTGATTGAAGTTGTAAGATGAGGAGCATAAATTTGTATACCCTCTGCTACGTACTGACTTTTCCTCTGCTTCTTGGTTTAACTGAATGCTTTTGTTTGGAAAATGTTATCTTAGCTGTTGCAGTGGACTTTCATTTTCATGTATAACATGAATCTAATATAATTTCTTGTGATTATCAGGTCCATATTGCTGGAGTTGGTGACTTCGGCTTAGCTGGGGTCACTGCCTTACCTGATCCTTGTCCCTTACCCTCAGCTGCCAAGAAGAAGGGGCTGAGAGATAAGGAAAAACTTTTCTACGCTCCTATGTCCGGGATTGGAGATCTTTTGTATGACAAAGATGCTGTTTACATCGACCTGAATGATCACCTTGTTCAGTACTCTAAAACTGATGATGGGAACGGAGAACCTACTAATAAAGGTTATTTACGGGGTTTCACAAGTTTTACTGCCATATGCGTGTTCTCTTTATATATGTAGTAGTCTCTTTGGAGCATCTTGATCATTTTATGTGTTATCCCAGTAATAATTTGGAATTTGGTTTACATCATTCTCCAGGATAGAAAAGTAATTTGATTTTTTTTTTTTCCTCATTTTATTATTTCGTAGCTCTAGGATCTCTGATTATGACATTTTTCTCTTGGCAGGAAAGGGCAGGGATGTTGGTGAAGATTTGGTTAAGTCGCTGCAGAACACAAAATATTCTGTTGATGAGAAATTAGAGAAAACTTTCATCAATTTCTTTGGCAAAAGAAAACTTGAGGCTGAAGATGTGGATCAATCTTTGCCGGAAGATGAGTCATCACAGGAGTCTCAGTCAGGTGATGATGTGGAAGATGATGAGATTGATGTAAAGAGTAGTGACAGTAAAATGATGAGGAAAACTGAGAAGATCCATGGTGGAAGGATGAGGAGAAAAGCTATCTTCAATGATGAAGTTGATGAGAGTGACTCAATGGTAATCTCTTTGCTTGATCTGATTTTTCATAATGGTTCTATATGCTAATTCAGTCACATCTTCAGTTTGATAATACTGGTGACTATGAGTTCAAGAGTTAGTGAATGTGAATCTTGCTCTCCTCTCTTTCATTATTTTGTATTCATGCAACACTTTTGTCAGGAAAGAAACAGTAAATTAATTCAATCGTAATTCTTGTGAGATCGCCGTAGTTAAATTGTTTTCTAGTAGCAGTATCTATTTCAAGTGGACTTATTTTATTTTCAAAACCAAATAATTTTCTTCATGTCTAATCTGTTTTACTGTTTTTCATGCATTGTTGTGTGACGTAGGACTCAGACGAGGATGATGTTGAGGAAGCAGAAGATGTTGAATCTGAAGAAAATGAAGCTGAAGTTGGCGAAGATGACTCTGCTTCAGATTCGCAGGACTCAGATGAAGATGATTTTGATGAAGCAGATGATAGAGTCCTTGGCAACATATCAAAATGGAAAGAACCCTTGAAGGAGAAGGGCAGAAAGAAGAACCCCAACTTGATGCAAATTGTGTATGGTGCATCGGGTTCATCGGCTACTGCCTTGCTAGGTGAGAACCATGAAAGTAGTGATGATGAAGAAGGTGATGGTGAAGACTTCTTTAAGCCAAAAGGAGAACAAAGCAAGGTTTGTCATTTCAAGACCATACAATCTTTGGCGATCCTTTCTTGTTAGAAAGGAATTATCTCAAACTTCCGTGTACTTTGTTTTTATTTACTTCCAGAACTTAGGTGGTGGATCGGATGTGGGATATGCCAACTCAGAAGATTGTTCTAAATTTGTGGATTATGGAAAACTGAAGGATTGGAAAGAGAAAAAAGTTTGTGAGAGCATTCGTAATCGATTTACCACTGGTGATTGGGACGAAGCTCGTCTGAGGAATCAAAATTTAGGTCCTGGCGATAAGGGAGAAAATGATGAACTATATGGTGATTTCGAGGATCTAGAGACTGGAGAGAAGCATAATAGCCATGAGAACATGGAGTTGGATGAAAATCAAAACGAAGATGTTGAAGTTGTTGAGCGCAGGTTAAAAAAGCTGGCTCTCCGAGCAAAGTTTGATAAAGAATATCCTTTTATAACTGAATGACATCATTTAAGTTAGCTATATTTGGTTTAGTGCTACTGTTTTAGTTTGTACTTTGACAAGTTACTATTGGTTCAACCTTAACCTCGTTGTACAAGCAATAAATCCGAGTGTGAAGAGGATGACAATGATGAAGGTGATGGGAATAGTCTCCGTATTAGTCAAGCCAAGGAACCAGGATTTGTTGACAAAGTAAGTTTTTTTTTTTTCGGCCTCAGATAAGGTTTTATTCTCTTTTTCTTACTCACTCTATTTGTTTTCCAGTTGAAGGAGGAGCTTGAACTAAGAAAACAGATGAATTTGCTAGAACTCAACAATCTTGACGAGGATGCTCGAATTGAGATAGAAGGATTCCGGACTGGAACATACTTGCGGCTGGAGATTCACAATGTTCCTTATGAGATGGTTGATTTCTTTGATCCATGTCATCCAATTCTGGTTGGAGGTATTGGTTTCGGCGAGGATAGTCCTGGATATATGCAGGTAAGGAGGCTATAACCATTTTCTCTTATCTGATCTTAAAGAAAGTTGAATTGAGTAATTCATTTCATAATGAAATATCTTTTTCTTATTCAAAAGTAGTTGAAAACATGATTGTTTATTTGAAAACTGCTTATTGTGTCATATGATTTCTTGTCCTTAGGCCCGGTTGAAGAGACATAGATGGCACAAGAAAGTACTAAAGACTAGAGATCCCATTATTGTGTCTATTGGATGGAGACGCTATCAGACTCTTCCTGTATACGCCATTGAAGATCGCAATGGCAGACATCGAATGCTCAAGTATACTCCAGAACACATGCATTGCCTTGCTATGTTTTGGGGTCCTCTTGTTCCACCCAACACAGGCTTTGTCGCCTTCCAAAACCTGTCGAGCAATCAGGTATGCGAATGCTATGCTGTTTGAGATTTTGATCCAAGTTTATCTTTGGAGTGTGTTTGAACTTTTGTGAGAGAGAATCTATAATTGGTAAAACACAGTGTATCTTCATGAAATGGGTAGTGTAAGGTTTAACTGACTTATAGTTAATACTAGTTTGCATACTAAGTGTGCATTGAAAACTAAAACTTGCATGTGAGTTGACAAAAAGATAAGGTGCTTTCTCTGTCCAGAATCGCTGCCACGACCTAAAACTGAGTGTTTCCTCATGTAAATATGCTTTCCATATCAGTCTTCGTTGTTCAGTGTTGACATATCATGCAACTGCAGTGTTTCATCTAGTAGTGGTCAAATATGTTTGTTTTGGTTAGAAACCCCCTCGTGGCCCACATATCATTAAGCAGGGAAGCCTAGATTTGTTGTATTCCTCTCCCCACTGAGTAGCTATCCTGGTTTCTGTTTCAGGCAGGATTTAGGATAACAGCGACTTCTGTAGTTGTTGAGTTTAATCATCAAGCCCGTATTCTAAAGAAAATCAAGATGGTCGGGCACCCCTGCAAGATCAAAAAGAAGACTGCATTTATAAAGGACATGTTCACTTCTGACCTTGAAATAGCTAAATTTGAAGGATCATCTGTCCGGACAGTCAGTGGCATTAGAGGACAAGTAAAAAAGGTATGCATAGTTTCGATCTTTGTTGTAGTTCCTAGTTTCCGCACCCATTGGCTTGATCTTGTTTGATTGTTGGCTATATCTTCGGTTTTCTAACTAGCAAACCTCTATTTGTCAGGCGGGGAAAAACATGCTCGAAAACAGTGCGCAAGAAGGGATTGTGAGGTGTACCTTTGAAGATCAAATAAGAATGAGCGACATTGTCTTCTTAAGGGCTTGGACCACAGTGGAAGTTCCACAATTTTTCAATCCTCTAACTACAGCCTTGCAGCCCCGCGATAAGATCTGGAAAGGAATGAAAACTATTGGAGAACTCCGCAGAGAGCAAAATATTGCTATTCCGGTGAATAAGGATTCACTCTACAAGGTAACAAAAAAATCCCATAAAATGGAGCAACTTGCCATTCTTGTCCTGATTCCCACTAATTCTCATTCGTTTTGTGTGTAACATTTTGCAGCCAATCGAAAGGACGCTAAAAAAGTTCAGCAAATTGGTGATATCAAAGAAACTACAAGGAGCTTTACCGTTTAGTTCGAAACCCAAAAATGTACCAGGGAGAAAGAGACCAACACTAGAGATGAAAAGAGCTGTTGTAATGGAACCGGAAGAACGAAGAGCTCATGCTATCATCCAGCATTATAAGCTGATGAACAAGCACAAGGTAATTATTTTTTAAAAGTTAATTGATCTTCTCTGTTCTTATTGATAAATGATATGATTAAACAAAATAAAACTGCAGATGAAGAAGAGAAAAGATAAGGAGCAGGAGAAGAGGAAAGTGTACGAGGCAGAGAAAGCTAAGATTGACGAAATATCTAAGAAACGGAACAGAGAGGAGAGACGTGAGAGATATCGCACGGAGGATAAACAGAAGAAGAAGATGAGAAGAAACGAAGATTAATAATCTTTTACCTGATACCAAGTCTTTGAAACTGTAATCCTAAAGTTTTGTTTTGTTTTTTTTGATTTGATATTCTTTCTTCTGTATTACACTTTCTTCTAAAGCTTCTGAATTATTTATGTATCGGCAAACTTTTGCTACTACTTTTTCTCGGATCCCACCCAAAACTAGGGTTCTTTCATGTTTATTTTGAAATTGAGAATGTAGTTCAATTGAGATCGAAAAGAGGAATCAAAACTAAAACCCTCTCACATTGATGATCATATTACACTACTTTATGAACTAATAAACCCCACTAAATATCGGAATACTCTACTTAATTGATTTGCATATTTTGATTGCTCATTGTTCATTACGTGGGTTCAATTTTTTTTTTTTTTCTTTCTTTTAAGTTTAAGTTTATGCTGTTCTTTCAGTTTGTTCCATCTTTCTCCCCCTTCTTGCTCGTATAAACCCCAGACCTTCTTCAAAAACCCTAAATTCTCAATTTCAGGTTGTACGATTGATATGAACAAAACAGTCGTAAGATGTCTTCTTTCTCGTTCACATCATCCTCTTCTTCATTTCTCCACCAATTCATCTCTTAACTCTTCTCTGCTCGACAGAGTTTACACCTGTAGCCGTTACCTCACGGCCAGGTTTATGTCCACTCCTCCGCCAGATGAAATGTATGGATTCGACGATCCTTTCTCTCCCAGCGAGTCACGGGAAGTGGTCGATTTGACTAAAGAGTACTCCTTTCTGCACGATTTTGACTCTGGAAATGTTGATGTAACTCAATCATCCTCCATTGATGCTAGAGTCATTGCAGATGCTGTCTCTTGTGGCGACGATGTGTTTGGGAGCAAATCCCAGAAGTTTCTTAGGCAATTTAGAGAGAAACTGAGTGAGAGCTTGGTGATTGAGGTGTTGCGTTTGGTAGAAAGACCCTCTGCTGTTATAAGCTTCTTCGTTTGGGCAGGTAGGCAGATAGGTTATAAGCATACAGCACCTGTCTATAACGCTTTGGTAGACTTGATTGTACGTGATGATGACGAAAAAGTTCCGGAAGAAGTCCTGCAACAGATTAAAGACGATGACAAGGAAATGCTTGGGGAATTTCTGAATGTGTTGATAAGGAAACATTGCAGGAATGGGTCGTTTAGCATTGCGCTTGAGGAGTTAGGGAGGATGAAGGATTTTAGGTACAGACCTTCAAGATCTACTTATAATTGTTTGATTCAGGCATTTCTCAAGGCTGATCGTTTGGACTCAGCTGCTTTGGTTCATCGGGAAATGTCCCTTGCCAATCTTAGGATGGATGGGTTTACACTTAGGTGCTATGCTTACTCCCTATGTAAAGTTGGAAAGTGGAGGGAAGCTCTGACATTGATGGAATCTGAAAACTTTGTGCCTGATACTGTCTTTTATACGAAGCTCATATCTGGTCTGTGTGAAGCTTCGCTTTTTGAAGAGGCTATGGATTTTCTGAATAGGATGCGAGCTACTTCCTGCCTTCCTAATGTTGTAACATATTCGACTTTGCTGTGTGGATGCTTGAACAAAAAACAGCTGGGCAGGTGTAAGAGGGTACTCAGTATGATGATGATGGAAGGTTGTTATCCAAGTCCTAAGATTTTCAATTCTCTTGTACATGCTTATTGCACATCAGGAGATCATTCATATGCGTACAAATTGCTAAAGAAAATGGTTAAATGTGGTCACATGCCGGGATATGTTGTCTACAATATATTGATTGGGAGTATTTGTGGTGACAAAGACTCACTTAGTTGTGATCTTTTGGAATTGGCTGAGAAAGCTTACAGTGAAATGCTTGCTACCGGGGTTGTTCTGAATAAGATTAATGTCAGCAGCTTCACTCGGTGTCTTTGCAGCGCGGGGAAATATGAGAAGGCATTCACTGTTATCCGTGAAATGATTGGTCATGGGTTTATACCAGACACCGGTACCTATTCCAAAGTCCTTGGTTATCTATGTAGTGCTTCGAAAATGGAAATGGCGTTTCTGTTGTTTGAAGAAATGAAAAGGGGTGGCCTTGTTGCTGATGTCTACACGTATACTATTATGGTAGATAGTTTTTGTAAAGCTGGCCTGATTGTGCAGGCTAGCAAGTGGTTCAGTGAAATGAGAAAGGTTGGTTGTACACCTAACGTCGTCACATATACCGCTCTTATCCATGCTTATCTTAAGGCTAAGAAGGTCAGCTATGCGAATGAGCTGTTTGAAACGATGCTATCTGAAGGGTGTGTCCCCAATATTGTTACATATTCTGCCTTAATTGATGGCCATTGCAAAGCTGGACAAACAGAGAAAGCTTGCCAGATTTTTGAAAGAATGTGTGGCAGCAAAGATGTTCCAGATGTAGATATGTACTTCCAGCAGTGTGATGACAATGGCGAGAGACCGAATGTAGTTACATATGGAGCTTTACTGGATGGTTTGTGCAAGTCGCATAGGGTCGAAGAAGCTCGTAAGTTGTTGAATGCGATGTCCATGGAAGGTTGTGAACCGAATCAGATTGTATATGATTCTCTTATCGATGGACTTTGTAAGGTTGGGAAACTAGAAGAAGCACAAGAAGTTAAAACTGAGATGTCTGAGCATGGATTTACCGCAACATTGCATACTTACAGTTCTCTAATTGATCGTTATTTCAAAGTGAAGCGCCAAGATTTAGCCTCAAAAGTATTGTCCAAGATGCTTGAGAATTCCTGTGCGCCTAATGTGGTTATATACACCAATATAATTGATGGCTTGTGCAAGGTTGGTAAAACTGATGAAGCTTATAAGCTTATGCAGATGATGGAAGAGAAGGGGTGTCAGCCAAATGTTGTGACATATACGGCAATGATTGATGGATTTGGAATGATTGGTAAAATAGAAACATGTCTTGAGCTATTAGAGCGAATGGGTTCCATAGGTGTTGCTCCAAATTATGTTACTTATAGGGTCTTGATAGATCATTGTTGCAAAAATGGTGTATTGGATGTGGCCAGCAATCTTCTAGAAGAGATGAAACAGACTCATTGGCCTATGCAAGCAACCGGATATCGCAAAGTCATTGAAGGATTCAGTAAAGAGTTCATAGAGTCTCTTGGGCTTCTCGATGAGATAGCCCAGGATGATACTGCCCCGTTTCTTTCTGTATATAGGCTTTTGATTGA
Source organism: Noccaea bulbosa (assembly GCA_900406535.1). Lineage (NCBI taxonomy): Eukaryota > Viridiplantae > Streptophyta > Magnoliopsida > Brassicales > Brassicaceae > Noccaea > Noccaea bulbosa. The sequence continues at coordinate 49,608 of OVBJ01000292.1, forward strand.
TAATCTTGTCAAAGCTCAAAAGCTGGAATTGGCTCTCAGGCTTCTTGAAGAAGTTGCAACGCTGTCACCCACGTTGGTTGACTACAGTAGCACATATAACTCGTTGATTGAAAGCCTTTGCCTTGCTAACAAAGTGGACAAGGCTTTTCAGTTGTTCTCGGGGATGTCGAAGAAAGGTGTCATTCCGGAGATGCAAACATTCTGTAGGCTTATCAAGGGACTTTTCCGAAACAGCAAGATCAGTGAAGCACTTTTGCTTCTAGATTTCATATCACACATGGTTTGTCCTCTTTGACTCTTTCTTCTGAGTTTAAAAAGTGTAGTAATAGTTAATGTTCCTCAAGCTCTTTTTTCTTTGCAATATCCACATGAATCTATGTATATTTTAATAGAGCTGATTATCTAATGAGAGAAAAGGCATTTACACGTGGTAGTTTGCAGATTGGTGTGTATTTATGGAATTCCATTGCTAAATTGCCTCAATGTTGCAGGAAATTCAGTGGATAGAAGAAAAGAAAGCATCTGATGGTCCGTAGGCTTACTGATCCATAATCCATAATATCTAGTTCTGAATTGCCTAGCTAGATGGTGCATCTGATGTTGAGCATCCAAGGTTGGAAAGCTTATGGATAACGTATTGGGAAGACCACTAGGAGCTTGAGGCGCATTAGGTTTGGACCAAATCCTCTGTAAGTTCAATGGCTTTAGATTGCACATGGTCAGATTCTACGTTTTATGCCTTTGGACTTTTGCCTATGAATTTGTGACATGAATCTGTTTATACATGCAGGTTCTGGTTCGTACATGATGTGTATAATTTATACTCGTAACGACTTTCAGTGGAGTTGATTGACCTCCTTTGAATACTCTACAACTGCACTAGTGCTTCGTTCAGGTAAGAATGGCTTTGGTAGAGGTTGTAAGGTCTGATGAGTGAAGCCAATATAAACAAAATGAGCGGCCTAACGAACTCTCTACGTTCGAGAGCGTATCAACCAAGGTGACGAGTCTTTTCTTCAGCATCCTTACACTTCTGATGGTATTTTTCGGCTGCCTAACCAAAAAGATTCTCGAAGATGAAGCTAAAGCACACATATGCATCTACAGAGAATCGTATATCATGTGCAGAGATGGGTTACTCAGATTCTGTATTTTTATGTTTCTAGGGCCTTTATTGTATATACTTCAAAGTCATGTAACAAATTACTTTTTTAACCCACTAGATCAATGATATACATGTGCATATATATTTGTTGTTATATAACAATCAGATTTATCCCCACTTCATTGTCTGGATTGTTTTGGATTTATGTTAATGCTTGTTTCTGTCATTTAAACGTTTTACAGGTATATATTGATTTGACTATTTTGTAGCATGTCACACAAATTGATTATTAGTATGGTATGTGACTGTGAGAGAGAACATTTTGTAAGAAATATTCTCGTCTTATATCGTTTGACAAAAAAAAAAAAAAAAAAAAAAATTTTTTGGTTTTNTAGTATCGTATAAGTCTAATAGTTTTAACTATTTAGAGGCAGAAATTTATTGAAAAATTACTTCAATAGGGAGAAAGTCAACAAATAGAATCTTATAACAAAATTCCATACGAGTATTCCAAAAATGAACATTGTTGGTGAAGCGTAATAAATAACTAGAGCAAAACATTTAAAATAATTTGACTTCTGATCCTTTTTATATAGAATCCAAACTTGAGTAGAGAGACTTGAGTCAAATTTAATTCGTTATAAAACAATGACCATTGACCGGAAAATGAAATGTAATTCGTTATTTTTCTTTCCGTGAGGTTAGTATCATCCGATATCTTTATTTGGTGATAAGCTTTACATATCTGGAATTTGAGTAAGCAAAGATTTATTAATATAAAAAAAAATGATTATAAACAAACAACAAAGCAGAAAGAGAATAGTGAGTGATTAAGTTCAATAAAAGCAAAATGCCAAAGAAGGGATTAGATTAAAATTAAACGCCAAAGCTGATAAGATATAACTTTGCTTTTCTTTTTGCATTTGCCTAATCTCATTTCTTCTCCCTCGTCTCGTCTCTATCAAGCAATCCTCTCTTTCTCTCTCTCATCAACGCAGAGGAGACGCTCGTACGCGACGAACCCTAGAGAGATTAGTGACGCAGGGAGTTTTGACCGGTAACGGATTCTAATCTTGGTCTTTGTTTTTGTATCTGAATTTTGGATTTCGTAGAAACCGTGTGGTCTCTAGATTCATGCTTTGTAGAGCTTCTAAAGCCATTTTAATACCTGAATTTGGATTTCTTATAATTTGAGTTTTGCTATTCGATTTCGTTTGTGATCTTTGTGGATATATTTGCGCCGACTTGTCATCTGGGGTTTGTTTCTGATTCGTAAATGTTGAGTCTGTTGGATGATCGTTGATTATTATTCTAGCCGCGTTTGGTGGCAAGAGGAGGTCGTTGTGCCTTTTCTTTTTAGATTTTTGCATGTAGGATCCATGGTCTGGTGATAAACGTTCTCAATGTAGTGGATGTTGGATCATTTGTCGTGAATTTTGATTTTGATGAACTTTGAATTACGTCTTCTCTTCCCAGAGAATGTGCTCAATCAGAACATATCCATATTCATTTTCTTAATCTATTACAGGATCCAGAGGTTGTGGACGATCCATTATTGAAGAAGTGAGCAAGGATGCGCAAGTGGATCTGTTGTACATGTCAAATAGAAGACTCAAATGAAGAGGAGCAACTGAAAAGTTCGCAGCAGCAATCTGATGGTATGTTATCTAGATGCCACCTAGTTGCTGAAGTTTTATAAGTTAACATTTGATGACTTCGTATTGTGTATTTAAGAAGTTGTTTCCTGTTTGTGCTTATCGTGTTGAGTGTCTTCATGTATGCAGCAAATCATAAGAATCCAAAACCAGCGGCTGTTGCAAAGCATGAGGTGCAGAAGGAAGCTCTTCCCATCGAGGTTCCTCCCTTGTCTTTGGATGAGGTGAAGGAAAAGACTGAAAATTTCGGATCAAAAGCGCTGATTGGTGAAGGATCTTACGGAAGAGTATACTATGCGACATTAAATGATGGTGTTGCGGTTGCTCTGAAGAAACTTGATGTCGCACCTGAAGCTGAATCAGATGCCGAGTTCTTGAGTCAGGTTATTAATCTTCTTCAACCTTTTCTTTTCCTCCTTTTTCACTTGCTCTGTAGTGAGATGAATCAGTATCCATGCATTTTTTCCAGGAACCTTGTGTTACATCCTTTTCAACTTGATATATTAATACTTTGCTCTTCCATAGGTTTCCATGGTTTCTAGACTGAAGCATGAGAATCTCATTCAATTGCTTGGTTTTTGTGTTGATGGGAACCTCCGCGTCCTTGCGTATGAGTTTGCAACAATGGGATCCTTGCATGACATCTTGCATGGTAAGATAAGCTTCCTGGTTTGACCAAAAGTATCTGTGACAAACAAAATATGTCCATGTAACTGGTTGCGTATTGTGCGGTTACAGGTAGGAAGGGAGTTCAAGGGGCACAGCCAGGTCCAACACTTGACTGGATAACGAGGGTGAAAATAGCGGTTGAAGCAGCTAGGGGTTTGGAATACCTTCATGAGAAGTCACAGCCTCCTGTAATCCATAGAGACATAAGGTCTAGCAATGTTCTTCTTTTCGAAGACTTCAAAGCAAAGATTGCTGATTTCAATCTCTCAAATCAAGCGCCTGATAATGCTGCTCGTCTTCACTCTACAAGAGTCTTGGGAACTTTTGGTTATCATGCTCCAGAGTAATGTTTCTTGTACCATTATTGTTTGTGTGAGGATAAATGTCTGGTAAGCAGCTAACATGTTAATCTGCCCTATATGCAGATACGCAATGACTGGACAATTGACTCAGAAGAGTGATGTGTACAGCTTTGGGGTTGTACTTTTAGAACTTCTGACAGGGAGGAAACCGGTCGATCATACCATGCCTCGGGGTCAACAAAGTCTTGTAACCTGGGTGAGTGTACGCTGGTCCAAATCTAGACCAAACTTTTTCATATCTCTCATCTCTTCTCCTTGGCTTACCATTTGATGTTATTGGCTCTGCTCAGGCGACACCAAGACTCAGTGAAGATAAAGTGAAACAGTGCATTGATCCGAAGCTAAAAGCTGATTACCCTCCAAAAGCAGTTGCTAAGGTACCTCTCTCCATGCCATTGAACATCTAAATGATTCACACAAATCTCAGTATCCGAAAGATAACAAAAAGCAATTATGTATGTTATGTGGCAATGCAGCTAGCAGCTGTGGCAGCATTGTGTGTGCAATACGAAGCTGAGTTTAGACCAAATATGAGCATAGTTGTGAAGGCGCTACAGCCGCTCCTGAAAACTCCAGCTCCAGCTCCATCTCCATCTCCAGCACCAGAATCTTGAAAATTTACAACAATTGCAACTATCATATTATTGGTGCTATTACCATATATGGATCAGGTTTGCTTTTGGGGAGTGATAATTGATTTTGCACAATTTTGTTGTGCTAGAAGAGAGATTATGGCAAGTTTATTGTTGCCATGTGCGTGCGTTGGTGAGAGAGAGAGAGAGAAAAGACTAACAACTATTGTTATTATTGCCTTCTGATTTGATATGATCCCTCTTAAGTCTATCTGAGACGGCCTGTTTGGATAATTACATCAAAAAAAAGGTTTTGGTTACTTTCAGATTTCAGTATCCTTGAATCTTGATCAACTTTAAAAAAATCTATTTTGCCTGCACTTAAGAGAGGAAGAGGAAGAGGAAGATAAGTTTTGATATTTGCGTTAAATCTTAGTATCTTATCATATCCTTTGAAAGTTGCAATATGTCAAAATCTGGGTAATTTTGTAGTTATGTCTAAAATATTATGATTGTGATTATGAATGAATTTGGTTAAGATGTGACAAAATATATTATTTAACGGTTACAACGTCATTTAATTTGCGGTTAAAAAAAGTGAAGTCCTTTTAAACACATTTGATCGGCCCGCCAACATCCTACGTGTTCGTTTTACCGTCTCTCACCTCTCTCACAAAAAGCCCAAACCTCTGCTTCTTCTCATCTTCCAACTTCCAATTTGGGATAAAAAGCGCCATGGCCATGGCTGCGCACTTCAGCTTCCCTTTCAACTATGTTGTTTCGGAAGGCTCCCGGGGAAGAGGAAGGTTCGGTCCTAAGCTCGTCAGAGCAGTAGCCTCCGGCGATTCCGTGGCTCCGGCGATCTCGGAAGAGTCAAAAGTGAGATTGGGTGGCTCGGATTTGAAAGTGACGAAGCTTGGCATCGGAGTCTGGTCATGGGGTGATAACAGCTACTGGAATGACTTCCAGTGGGATGGTCAGTCAGTGCAATTTCCCTTTCTCCAAACCTTGGAACTTCTAATAGATAATTATGCTGGAATTCTCTTAATCTTCTCTTTGTTATTTATGTGTGGTGGTAGACAGGAAACTGAAGGCTGCCAAAGGAGCATTCGATGCCAGTCTTGACAACGGTATAGATTTCTTCGATACTGCAGAAGTTTATGGTTCCAAGGTACGAAGGAAACAATCTGATCACTCTTCCTCTTCGTGAAGATTTTTTTGTATTGATTGAAAGTTCAATCGGAAGTCTCACTTTCTTGTCTCTCTCTCTCTCTCTCTCTCTGTCTTCTCTAGTTTTCTCTGGGTGCTATAAGCTCTGAAACTCTTCTAGGAAGGTACGTTTTTCTAACCGTACCTAAGAAAAAATGTAGCAGCGTGTTGTCACCATCGTCATAGATATTCCTTCTTGACAGTCATTACTCATTGGTGAGTTTTTGAACAGATTTATCAGAGAGAGAAAAGAGAGATATCCAGGAGCTGAGATTTCAGTAGCAACAAAGTATGCTGCATTGCCATGGCGATTAGGTCGTCAAAGTGTTATCACTGCTCTTAAAGATTCCCTTGGCCGGCTTGGTCTTTCCTCTGTGGATCTCTATCAACTCCATTGGTATGTCTTCTGTATTCTTACTTCACGTTGGAGTAAAACACTGTTAAAGAGTTGCTTTGTTCAAATTTCAGGCCTGGCTTATGGGGAAATGAAGGTTAATTCTTCTTAAAGCTACTTTGAACAATACTCTTACCATTTTTGTTAATTATATTATATCAAATTCAATGACACGGTGAATAGGATATCTGGATGGTCTTGGTGATGCTGTTGAACAAGGACTTGTGAAGGCTGTCGGTGTTTCTAACTACAGCGGTACCAATTTCTCACTATGATTGGCAGATGAAAAAAAAAAAAAAAAAAGTGTAATATAGGTTCAATAACTTGACAAGCACATCTAATCTTGTTTTCAGAGAAGCGACTACGTGATGCTTATGAGAGACTCAAAAAGAGAGGAATCCCTCTAGCCTCAAATCAAGTCAACTACAGTCTGATATACAGAGCTCCGGAGCAGACTGGTGTCAAGGCTGCTTGTGATGAGCTTGGAGTCACTTTGATTGCATATTCCCCCATCGCTCAAGGTGATTTTTCCCTTTATCTCCTATGCTTTATATTCATGTCCATCATTCTCTGAAAAAGTCGCATGGGGCAGGATTCATAATATTAATTCAAAACAACCTGGTTAATGTTTTTTGTTTTCCAGGTGCTTTAACTGGTAAATACACCCCAGAGAACCCACCCTCAGGTCCTCGGGGTCGCATTTATACTCGTGAGTTCTTAACCAAGGTAATAGCTTGGACTGCTTGTATTCAACACAGGCCTCTATGTCTGCAAAACTATACTTACATTGTGCTGTTTTCAGAAAATGCATAGATTTTTATACAGCATTATCAATGTACCTATGCACAGATTATCAAAAGGTAGCATAACTTTGCGAGGTTAATTCACAAATTATGACTTGTGATTACAGCTTCAACCCCTGCTGAATAGAATCAAGCAAATAGGTGAAGACTACAGCAAAACTCCCACTCAGGTTCTTTCTTTTTTTCCTTATGCTAGAGCACTTGTTGATATCGCAGAGCAAGGCTCAGTTAGAATTTGAGTAAACCGTTAAGAGTGAAGCCCTCAATCAACATCAAATATATATGCTTTTTATGTCGTGTTATGCAGGTAGCATTGAACTGGTTGGTGGCACAAGGGAACGTGATACCGATCCCAGGAGCCAAGAACGCGGAACAAGCCAAAGAGTTTGCAGGAGCGATAGGTTGGAGTCTGGCAGACAATGAAGTGGCTGAGCTACGGTCCCTGGCCTCTGAGATAAAACCCGTCGTCGGTTTCCCTGTTGAGTACCTCTGAACTCTTCAAGACTCTGTTTGTAGCATTGTAAAGCTCGAAAGTTGCTATATGATTTTAAGCGACATATAGATGATGGTAAAAGTGTCTTAATACAAATATAATCTCTTTGCCTCTTGGAGAATATTAAAGTAGCCATACATACAAATGATTAAAACAAAGGGACTTGTGCACCTTTAGTTATATCATCTTCAAACATGCTTTCTTCAGTGTCTATAGGTTTTCAAGGATTTAGAATTAATCTAATAGCATTTTCATGAATCGGTGCCTTTGATTTGAGCAATCACTATACAATTGAGCAAAGATCTAGCGAATATATTTTTTTTTTTTATCAAGCACGGAAAACGAGAGTCTGTTATCACAGGTACACAAGTGAAGCCGCAAAGGTAGCATCATCTTGATAGTTCTCAAAAGCTCAGTTTCATTACCCTTTTTTTAGAAGAGACAAATGAAGAAAGAAAGCAGAGCAATGTTCTGTTGTGTTGCTTTCATTTAAGCAACACTGAAAGAAGTGGCTGCTTTCTCGACAAATTTGTTGGCGCCCTTGAACCACCTCTTGTCTCCGGCTTGTGCTTTGCAGATATAAAGCTTCCCTCCATTGACAGTGGCTGTGATCAGCTGATGCTTCCCTCCTTCGTCTCCATCGGCCGTTCTTGTCAACACAGACAAGTAATAGTACGGTTTCCCACCAACGTCCTGAATATTCGTCTCAAGGATGTTTGCTGTTGCCACTGCATTAGCGTCAAAGCCTCCCTGCAAGGACCATCAGATTCACACAATAAGTCCAAATGCATACATAAGGTAACAACGGTGATACCGAATTTAAGCTTTGTTTGATTCTAGTATTCTATTCTCTTTGCTGTTTGATTCTCTCATATTCTATTCTTTCAGCTTCAGGTTTCCTCTAACAAATGGAAATAAGAAGTTTACCTCAGAGGCAGTCTCACCGAAGTAAGCTTGTTTCCCTAGGAGATAATTGACCTGCACACACACACACACACAAAATCCAAAAATTGAATTCATCATTCAATCAACTCACAATTCAGTTTTGATTCATCAATATCTCTGTAGATGACATGGAGTAATTACCTGAGAGAGGAACTCTTCAGGAGAACCGTAATCAGTGATGGACTTCTTGTCGGTAGGAGTGACCATGACATTGAGATTGCTAGTTGCATCGAAGTTGTCTTCGTACCTAAGGACTTGTCCTGGATACTCGATCTCTCTGCTTGGGTTCCATTTAGCTGGCACCTGCACTTGGAATCCATCTCCAGTGTATGCCGTGAAGTCTGTGTTCGTCTTTGGCTTCCCAAACACATTTGCTGCACACAAAGAAAAGAAAAACCAAAATTTTGTTTTACAGATTCTTTGTTTTGATCATATCTTGTCTGAAAATGAAACGATCTAAGATTTTTCGGTTTTTCGCACCTGCTTCACCGTAGGCGGCGTCAGCTGGAGATACTTTAGAACCAACGGCGGCGGCCCCAACGAGGATTGTGAGAGCGAGACGGCGAGAGACGGCGGAGCTGTCGTCTTCGTGAGGCTGTTGGGCTTTACACACTATGTGGACGGGTTTGGAGAGTGACACGTAGCGCTGGGATGAGGAAGAAGACGATGATCGTGCGGCGGAGGAGGCCAGTGCGCTCTGGTGTAGGAAACACGCGCTGTACGCCATTTTCTTTCTCTCTCTTAGTCTCTCTGTCTGGTTTAAGTTAGGATGAAAGTGTTTTTCGAGGATTGTGGGAGTGAGTTAATGTATGGAGGTGAAACCAAGAGTGAAGATGATTGGCTGATTTCGGATATTGGAGGATCTCTCTGTTGATGTCCAGATAAGGTTGTTGAGGTCTTGTAATGCGCCACGTGTCAGATACGTTTGTTTCTTGTTCCACGTCATAATTATAAGATTTCCATCTATTTACTCTCTAACATAGTCTTTATTTGCAATAGCAGTTTGGGATTATATATAAGGAATAAACGCATGTTAACATTACTTTTCTGTGAATGCCGCAGAAGCCAGAACCTACAAATATCTAAATAAACCAACAAATAACCTAATAAAATCGTCGAGATTTCAAAGTCTGTTTCACCTGTGTAGAGAAATAATGGTACATGAAACCATATATTGATAAAATTCATGACTAAAACGTCTCACTTGTCTTTATGCTTTGTCATTGGGAGTAAAATTCTTGGCTTTGCTTCCTAAAAGGAAATTTAGCTAATTGAGTTGCTTTCTAACAATGTAAATTATCCTATATCATGTAAATTGCGTAATTCTAGTGTGGACGAAACCTTTTGCACATGTATTTGTCTCATCAAAAGCTTTAAGTTCATTCATACACGATCGAATGAAACAAATCTTAGTCATCTCCATCATTTTTTCTTTTATCAGAAAACAGAACAATCTAATACAATGACCGCAATCTCATATTCATCCTGCCGAGATCATTGGTTTATACATTTTGAAAAAACTGTTGAGATAAAGATTTACATCATTTATATCGTATCCGAAAATGCAGTTGGTAGTAAGATTTTGAGATCAACAATATATATATATATATATAGATAATAAAGTTATATAAACATTTTTTATTGAAATAAAGTGATAATATAGTTTAGTAGTGATTATAAAAATGGGTACAACATTATAAGAATATATATATATATATATAAGTATTAGATGGAAATTGTATTTGCTTTTTTTTTTTTTTTTTTTTTTTTTTTTGGGGTTTTTGTTAGGGGGAAAAAAAAAAANAAATATGTTTTCAGAATAGTAGGAGACAGAATCTTGAAGCCAAAATGTTAAGGAGACGTTGCTGTCCCCGTAGAGTCGTCCCTGAAACGTACACGACCACAGTGATCCAGATATTGGAGGGTTCTTGCTCCACGTCAGAATCATAAGGTTTCCATCTAATTATTTACTCTAACATCGTCTTTCTGGATCAAAGGATTTTGCCTCGTTCAGTTAAACGCAAGTTATTATGGATGTAACATTACTTTTATGTGAACCCATAACTTACAAATATCTAAATAACCTAACAAAATCGTTGAGATTCCAAAGTCTGTTACACCTGTGAAGATAAATAAATAATAAAACCATTTTGAACATTCACGACAAAAACAAATATCACTTGTTCTGCTTTGTCAATGCGAGACAACTTCTTGGCTTCACTTCCTGATTGGAGCCGTGTTTGGGTCAGGTTGCCTTTGGCTCTGCTTGCGGCCACCTTAATGATGTGCAGCTTCTGTAAGATTAGTGTTTTGTAAGTTACTCGTTCCCCTTGGTGGTGGAAGCCATGTTATTACCCGAGTCTAACTTGTCATCTAATTTGCGCCTTTTGGATTTTGATTTCTTCTTTATTGGGTCAGGTTGCTCATTCCCATGGGCAATATTGCCAGGGATGCTCTCTTCCTCGTTCCCACTAACGAGATCAGAAGGCGTGTTATCTTCCATGTTCCCCAAATCCAACTTGTTGGTTGATTTCCGCTTTTTGGACCTTGTTCGCTTCTTCTCTGGTTCCTTAACCTCTGACGCAGCAGTGTTTGGGTCTGTTTCCTCATTCTCATTAGCCATGTCAGAAGGCGGGTTCTCTTCTATGTTTCCCAAATCCACGTTGTCGACTGACTTGCACTTTCTGGACTTTGACTGCTGCTTCTTCTTTTGTTCCGTCGGAGCAGTGTTTGAGTCAGGTTGCGCATTGGAAGACAAGGTCTCTTCCGTGTTACCCAAACCCGACGTGTTGACTGATTTGAGCTTTGACCCCATTGGAGTAGTAGTGCTCGGTGCATTCTTAGCCGAAGGTATATCAGCTCTAAGACCCGTTGCATCTTCTGTTGAAGCAATAGGTTCCACAGCAACAGTTTGAGCTGAAGTTTTCGGGAGGCCATCATATGAGAGAATACAAGCTATAGCATACATAGAAGCTCCGAGATGAGGCGGCAACTTTTCTTGTGGATGTTTTACCTACAAAATGCAAATGAAAGGTTGAAAGGATGCTATTACCTGAATTACATGTTGAATAATATCTTCAATCGTAGTGATTATATAAGGTCTAATGTACCTTGAACAAAATGGATGCCACTAGTCGCTCTCTCAAGACGTACATTTGAGCAATTTCAAAAGCTGTAATCTCGAAAGCCAGCCATCGATCCACTACAACCTTGACCGAATTTTCCGGTGCAAGCATTATTTTCTCTCCAGGCCCACCAGCTGCTTTATCTATGTCCATCACATTTTCAACTTCGTGGTCTTCCTCGTCATCACTCTTGTCGGCACCACAGCTCTCTGTAGGAGCCACAGCTATCTCTCCTGAAAACAGTAACAAATGTATAGTGGGAAGAGCAGTGCAACTTCTTATGTGCACGTCCCAATCTCCTCGAGTGATCTCATCAAAAACGATCAAACCTTCATCATCATTCTTGCTAGAGGACGTGTTTAAATGGTTTGAAAGCACACGAACTTTAGCACCGGTTATAGTCTCTACTAGAGACCTTCTATTGTTCATGGAAGGTGGGCACATTCTTCCAACCATAGGGTACAATCCTACTGCTAGAACAGCACGGAGAATACCAGGATCGTGAGCATTCAGGCTACAGTTTGAGTCATTGCTAGGGATGAGCCCATGTCTTTTAAGTTCCGCCTGAAGCTTGTCACGCATAGTATCCAGCATCTTCATAGCATTTGGGGAGACGAAGTATTGAGAACAAAACTCCTGAGCTTGACCACTTACTTTTGCATTTTTCCAGCAGTGAAACGCCGCAACAGTCGCAAGGTGGTCACTGTGGCCTCCATAAAGCGCTGCAAGTTCAAGTTTCGCGGCAGCAGCTTTTTTCCTTTCACCTGGCATCAAGGGCATTGTAAATGGGTCCTTGGTGTCTGCTGCACATGCCAGAATCAGTGCTGGATCCAGACAGTTCACTAATATGGCGAAATAAAGCATCTTGCTTATCCGAGGATGAACTGGAAGCTGACCAAACTTCTGTCCAAGTTCTGTCAGCTCTTCTTGAGGTGTCAAAGCTCCAATGTCTTTAAGGGTGGTTAAGGCATTTGCAATGCTTTGATCAACAGGCGGGTCCATCAATTTCTGAAGGAAATCATTTACGTTGCAACCCGGATCCAGCATCTTTACCTGAACATATTATTCAAGGCCATCAGTAAGAAATCAAGAACGCAATAAGTCTCAAATAGGATGCCTAACATGCACGAATGACATGAAACAACAATAGAAAAGGTCTACGTTAGAAAGAACAGTACCTGCAAGCAGAGTTCATCTACTGGCATCCTCCTCACTTCAGGAACTCTAAATTCAGGCAAAGAGGCTGCCCGGAGTTTAGAATAGAGATGATAACAAATGCCAGGTTGGCAACGGCCTGCTCGACCCTCCCGCTGTTTTGCATTTGCTTTTGAAACCCAAGAAGACTGGAGCGTCGATACATCATTATAAGGATCATAACTCTTTTCCTTCATCCGGCCACTATCTATCACATAAACCACATCATCGATAGTAATTGCTGATTCAGCAATGTTTGTCGCAAGCACAATTTTGCGACAACCTCGAGGGGGGCGATTAAAAACTTTCTTCTGTTCCTCTGCCGGAACCCTTGAGTGAAGACATATAATGCTGAATTTAGCACTATCAGCAAAATAGGGACTAGCAAGCAACCTCTCTTTCGTTTTACTTATTTCCTCCCACCCAGGTAGAAAAACAAGAACGGCACCAACTTCTGAATCGCCGCATATTTTCCTCAATAAATGCGCTATAAGACCCACATCTACTTCTTCTGGATTGCTAGTCGCCATATACTTATCAAGTAAGTCTTGTGCTCGCTGAGAATTGGACTGGAAGTTGTCCGCATGTTCCTTAAGTATTTGAGCAGCTTCAAACTGATTCTCTTTTTCGGCCAATTCTAATGCTGTCATACCTTCTTTGGACTTCAGTTGACAGTCAGCACCAAATGAAAGCAGCTTACAGACACTGCTAGCCTTGCCCTTTCCAGCCAAGACCATAAGTGGTGTTAGCCAAGTCGATGAGTGCCGGTAATTGTAAATCTCAGGAGTCCCTTCAGAAGAAACTAAATCTAAGAGAGCATCAAACTCATCATTTGTCCATGCCAAGTCGATTGCTTCATCTAACGCAACTTTATCTTCATCTTTAAAATCACACTTGCCATCAGTTATGTTCGAGTCGGCAAAAAACAGATGATTATTCTTGTCTGATTTCAGGACAGATAGCACATCATCCAGATAAAAGGTTCTCACCTGTAGATATAGGCGAAAGCATATTATTTTTCCAATATAATGAGATTAATCAGCAGATTCTAGAGAGACAGAGAGAAAGAGAAACTAACTGGATAAGTGAATCCAGGCACTCGGACAACTGGGCAACCTCCGAAATATCCAGAAAACCTCTCAGCGTCAAGAGTAGCACTCATTAGAATCTGTTGCCACATGAAAAAAAATATATATATCCTTCAATTGTAACTGTATCATAGCAGTGAAAAACGAAGAAGAGTATATAACTCAACTAACCAGTCGGAGATGAGGATTTGAAGGAAGGAAGTCCCTGCAAAGAAAGAAAGTCATCACAAATTGATCTGAGTTCCGCCATTGGTTCACTTTGGCAAGCTGAGCACCTCTGTGTTCAAGAAGGCTAGAGAGTGTACCTTATAATGGCCAATATGAAATCAGAGTAGCAATCTCTTTCATGGATTTCATCCTACAAAGTAACAAATAGGTTACGGAACCAGGACATGTAATGAATGGAAAAGCATACTTAATAAACACATGAAAAACTTATCACGAATGAAACAATAATGTATTACCACAATAATATGAGTTATTTCAGGAACACAGCTACCACTGCCTTTGCCTACAAGCACCCTCAAAAGAATGCCATTCGTGCAGAAAACAACTGATGACTGTCTTCCACCTTTACTTTGCAGCCGCACCTAGATTTGCATCATATGTCAATGACATATTGAGAGAGGAATTATTACTGTTGCCCTGAACTAGTGTGTCTATCATATGGAAAAGGATATGTCAAACAAAAATGACTCTTACCTTATAGCCAACGTTGTTCCCTATCGTTTCACCTCTTTCCCAGGCTATTCGTTCAGAAACTAAAGAATAGGAAAAGAAAAAAATAAGAAGGCATAAATCTAGGTGTTGACAGCTTATACAGCATACATTTGAATTACAAAGCTGAAAACTACACAGGAGTTGAATCTGATAAGTGATAACTACTAACCTGAAATAGCAGAGATACGACGTGGTTGGGTGCAAATGATTTTGCAAGCTTCTCTCTTACTATACCACATATGATCTAAAAGATATTGAGGCACCTAAAATAGAAACAACTGAGGCACCTGAGGAACTTCACAAATGAAAAAAAAAAACAAAAAAACGAAAACCATATCCAAGCACATAGCACAAATCCTTCTACCACAACACTTAAATCTCAATTTTTGACATTGCATAAACATAATGAAGCTTTGGAGATGAAAACTGACAAGCTAGACCTGGAATCAAAGGCTATGATGAATAAACTATATTTGGCTTCACTAGAAAGGAACAATACAGAAAAAAGAGTAGCAGTGAAAAAAGTTGAGCGTTTAATTCTAGTGAACTACAAACAACAAGAGCAAAGGCGTACCTGAGTAGTTTTCCCACAACCAGTTTCACCAGCAATAAGAACAACCTGCATTTAGTATAAGAATAAATAAACTCTCTTTCAAAAGCAGTGGAACCCATATAAGAACAAATACCAATCTGGAAACCCATTAACCTGATTGGATTCCACTGCAGATGTAATTGCATCTCTAAAAGATGTGATGGGAAGCTTTTTTCGTGCTTTAAGGATCTGCAACATCATTCGAATACAAAGATATATCTATTACTTCCCAACAGTGCTTGCTTTATCACTTCGGAAAGTGGATTCTCTATAGAGAACTATATCGCAAAAGAAAATATATAAACTGCTAACCTCCCGAAAATCTTTATCGTTTGCCAGTCTAGAACTCAGAGATGCCACCTTGTTTAGGATATCTTCTTTGTTCAACTGAGGTTTGGAGAAGAAGTCATCTTTCCATTTCCGTTGACTGCCGACGTGTCCAGTATATATCCCCAATGATGTCCCTGTAGTATCTCCGTCACAAGGTGGATAGCGAGTAAACAACTCCTGCAGAACAGGTTTTGCCTCCGGTGGAACAGACACACATTTGAGCTTTTCTTTAGATGCTTGCTTATCTCCACCCTTGCCATCTCTTTTCCCATTTCTTCTGTCCAGAACTGACGATTTAGCTTCACGTCTGAAAATCGTAAGACACCTTTGATCCCCACTCCTACACAGAATCGACCAAGAGAATCAGAAACTGAGCTCTCTTAAAGTAGTAGCAAAAACCAAAAATTGTGTATATAGCTTGTGACTGACCCCGAACTTTTAGAACCCATACCCATCTGACGGCACATCTGATGAATGATGCCACGCTCGGTATTGGAAAGGCTACTATCAAAGTCGTGAGCTACACAAGATAAGCAACACACAGTTACCAATCAATCAAACAAAAACAGAGCATTGCGATAGAATCACTGACGTTAACAATAAAGTAATGCATTGCAAGTAGAGAGTGTTGGAGTTCATCATCTGACACTCAGATACCATTAGCAGAAGAAATAATCAACGAAAAAGGAAGCACTTTTTTTTAGTTCCCGTGAAAGAATCAAAGCAAAAGAGTGGATTCTGGTGGTGACTAACCATCTTGCCCGGAGGCACGAAAATCCCTGAGGAACTTGGAGGCCCAAATCCGAGTGGATTCCATATCTTGACCCCTAAGCTGCTTCTTCCTCCCCATTTATTGTTAGGGTTTCTCTCTCTCTCGACACTAGTGAGCAGCAGAGACTGTACGTCCTGCGTCTCAGTGAGCTTCAGAGAAGCGGTCTTTGCTGAGTTTCGTTCTGCTCTCCGCCGCCTCCCTCCTCCGTACCCTATTTTCGTTTATTTTTTGTTAAATTAATTATTATTCTTTTTGGGATAACTCGGAGGCTGGGCCTTTTGGGCCATATCTTCCGAAAGGCCCATAACGAAAATGCTCGAATCACGACACGTGTCACAATCAAATCGAGTAAGAGCAGAGGCATTGCAGAGGTTTTGGAGAGTTCTTTAACCCAATTTAGCCCAAAAGAAAATAAAAAAGGAAAACATTTACTTACCTGGCAAGCCCAGAGTTCAGATACGTCTCTCCCGGAAGAAGGCCGAGAGACGGTTCTACTCGCCATGTGTCCAATGGGGCCCACGAGATTTTTTTCCCTTTTGTTCT
Source organism: Noccaea bulbosa (assembly GCA_900406535.1). Taxonomy (NCBI): domain Eukaryota; kingdom Viridiplantae; phylum Streptophyta; class Magnoliopsida; order Brassicales; family Brassicaceae; genus Noccaea; species Noccaea bulbosa. The sequence goes on from OVBJ01000292.1 coordinate 66,179, forward strand.
TCGAAATTTTGTTTCTTCGTTATCTCCGTTTCTTCTCCGATTTGAACTTCTGCTGCAGCTCCGTCCTCTTCGATCTCCGTTTTTGTTCGACGTTCTTCTTCTTCTTCTTCTCATTCTCTTTCTGACGATGAATTGAAACCTAATTCGACGTCCTGGCGTTGCTATCGGCGATTCTGTGCTGGACCTCTCAGCGATCTCCGAAGCTGGGCTTCTAGATGGTCCGATCCTCAAGGACTCCGATTGTATTAGGATAGATATGGATCTATCCCATATATATATAAATAGGCATATTTCTATATTGTATCAATATTGCCTTTATCATTATTGGACATATGTACATGTATAAATACAAGCCCTTTGTGGCCTAAGATCAATAAGAAGAACAACTTCTAAACTCGTGTTATTGATTTCTCATGGTATCAGAGCCACGAACTCTAAAAACGAAACTCTAGTTGTTTTCTTCATCTTCGATTGATATCTATTTCTTTTTCTTCGATTCTTTGACCTTTTCGAAAGCTTTCTCTTCTAAGCTTCTCGCTTTTCTTTGATCTACTGTAAACGATGGCTCTCAACGCTGGTGCGAACCTTCCGTTGATTCCAAACCCTCCGACCAGGAAGACGATCTCTTCCTACGACCTGACGAACGGCGACAACCCTGGAGCAGTGATCTCTCAACCGCTCTTAAACGGACTAAACTACGATGAATGGGCTCAAAACCTTCGTGTGGCTTTGAGCGCTCGAAAGAAGTTTGCTTTCGTTGATGGAAGCATT